>BLSH010295959.1:735505-763513 GCA_018402905.1 Glandirana rugosa
ATCCACAATCCCCGAGTGACATCCCCAGTCCAATTAACAGAGTCCCAACAATTAACCTGACCCCTACAGTGAGCCCCTAACACCTAACTAGACTCCAACAATGAGTCCCAACAATTAACCTGACCCCTACAGTGAGCCCCTAACACCTAAACTGACCCCTCAGTGAGCCCCTTATACCTAAGCTGACCCCTACAGTGAGCCCCTAATGCCTAACCAGACTCAGTGAGCGCTAACACTTAACCCGACTCCTACAGTTTGCCCCTAACCCTTAACCCTTTGAGGACCAAGGGACGTATTTGCCCCATGTTTTTAATTGCCTGTATCATCTGATTAAGAACTTAAAATACTTTTTTTTTTTTTGGTTTGAGTGAAAATAAATGGATCTAGCTTTTTGCCAGTTATTTCATGAAATTGCTAGTTACAGCAACTGAAGTGTACGAATTAAAAAAAAAAAAAAATAGATAATGTGGAAATGGTTTTATTTATTGTTAAAATACATTCTTAAAGGGAAAAAAATAAAATTATTCTTATATTGATGACGGTAATCTTATGGTCCTCAAAGGGTTAACCATACTCCTACAGTGAGCCCTTAACACTTAATCTGGCCCGTATAGTGAGCCCCTAACACCTAATCATAAACACTTAACCTCCCCAATCATAACAGATATTGTATCCCCTAAAACAAGCCCTTGCTTACCCTCCTGTCTAATACGTAACCCCCTTCTTATGCATACTCACCTTTTCTAAAGCTGGATACCATTATACTGATGGAATGCAGGTCCCACGCTGAGGTCCTGGTATCCAAAGATGCTACTTTGAGACAAGGTAAGAGGAAAGATAAAGCTCATTTTCAGAAGTGCAGCACTGGAAAATACTGTAATGTCGGCACACACAGACAATGATGAGTTTGCTTCCATTTTTAACTTGTGCTAAATACAAATTGTAGGAACTAGTTGATTCGTAGACAGTAGCCACACTTCTCTATGTATCTATTATTAATAATAAGTCCCAGCTGCTGTAAGTTTTCACTCATATGTACAGTCAGTACTAGTGACCTAGGAACCAGCGCAGGTTTTCAGTCTACAACATCTACTATACAGGTCTGCAGTCTACAACATCTACTATACAGGTTTTCAGTCTACAACATCTACTATACAGGTTTTCAGTCTACAACATCTACTATACAGGTTTTCAGTCTACAGCATATACTATACAGGTCTGCAGTCTACAGCATCTACTATACAGGTTTTCAGTCTACAACATCTACTATACAGGTTTTCAGTCTACAGCATATACTATACAGGTCTGCAGTCTACAGCATCTACTATACAGGTTTTCAGTCTACAACATCTACTATGCAGGTTTTCAGTCTACAACATCTACTATACAGGTTTTCAGTCTACAACATCTACTACACATGTCTGCAGTCTACAACATTTACTACACATGTCTGCAGTCTACAACATCTACTATACAGGTTTTCAGTCTACAACATCTACTATACAGGTTTTCAGTCTACAACATCTACTACACATGTCTGCAGTATACAGCATATACTATACAGGTCTGCAGTCTACAGCATCTACTATACAGGTTTTCAGTCTACAACATCTACTATGCAGGTTTTCAGTCTACAACATCTACTTTTTATATTTTCACTCATATGTACAGTCAGTACTAGTGACCTAGGAACCAGCACAGGCTGAATGGACAAAGGCACAGCATACATACTGTTAACATTTAAAATTGTAAAGGTCAAAAAACATACATAGTTATAGGAAACCTTCCAGAGTTACAGTTATTTCACCAGATGGCATTGTTGCACCTACTATGTAGATTAGAAAAGCGGGAGCTATACAAGAATGCGGGAAACACATAAAAAAGTTTACACGATTAGTTATTTCTGTATGTTTTCTCCCTTGGAATTCCATACATCATTGCCCTGGGTTATCATGGCTAGTGTTGTCAGCTGTCCCATATATTCAATATGTCCATGTTGTTTTTGGAGTTGCTGAATAAAACATGAGCTATAGCATCTTTGCAGGAATCCAATACAGAAGAGCAACGCTGGATTCGCTGGCCAAGTGTTTATATTTCCTGGTGAGACCCCGGCAAAAGAGATAAGAAAAATAAAAAGTGAACGGTGGAGTTCCTCTTTAGGTACTTTTTAAAAGGGCTGCGGGGCACACATATTTGAAAGCATTGATGTAGAAAGGGCTTTAATAATGTCTTCTATAAATGATAGAATGTCTTCTATCATATCTTCTATAAATGTCCACACTCTACAACATCTACTTCACATGTCTACACTCTACAACATCTACTTCACATGTCTGCAGTCTACAACATCTACTATACAGGTCTGCAGTCCACAACATCTACTATACAGGTTTTCAGTCTACAACATCTACTATACAGGTTTTCAGTCTACAACATCTACTATACAGGTTTTCAGTCTACAACATCTACTATACAGGTTTTCAGTCTACAGCATATACTATACAGGTCTGCAGTCTACAGCATCTACTATACAGGTTTTCAGTCTACAACATCTACTATACAGGTTTTCAGTCTACAGCATATACTATACAGGTCTGCAGTCTACAGCATCTACTATACAGGTTTTCAGTCTACAACATCTACTATGCAGGTTTTCAGTCTACAACATCTACTATACAGGTTTTCAGTCTACAACATCTACTATACAGGTTTTCAGTCTACAACATCTACTACACATGTCTGCAGTATACAGCATATACTATACAGGTCTGCAGTCTACAGCATCTACTATACAGGTTTTCAGTCTACAACATCTACTATGCAGGTTTTCAGTCTACAACATCTACTGTACAGGTTTTCAGTCTACAACATCTACTATACAGGTTTTCAGTCTACAACATCTACTATACAGGTTTTCAGTCTACAACATCTACTATACATGTTTTCAGTCTACATCTACTATACAGGTCTGCAGTCTACAACATCTACTATACAGGTTTTCAGTCTACAACATCTACTATACAGGTTTTCAGTCTACAACATCTACTACACATGTCTGCAGTATACAGCATCTACTATACAGGTCTGCAGTCTACAGCATCTACTATACAGGTTTTCAGTCTACAACATCTACTATACAGGTTTTCAGTCTACAACATCTACTATACAGGTTTTCAGTCTACAACATCTACTACACATGTCTGCAGTCTACAACATCTACTGTACAGGTTTTCAGTCTACAACATCTACTATACAGGTCTCCAGTCTACAACATCTACTACACATGTCTGCAGTCTACAACATCTACTATACAGGTCTGCAGTCTACAACATCTACTATACAGGATTTCAGTCTACAACATCTACTATACAGGTTTTCAGTCTACAACATCTACTACACATGTCTGCAGTCTACAACATCACTATACAGGTTTTCAGTCTACAACATCTACTACACATGTCTGCAGTCTACAACATCTACTACACATGTCTGCAGTCTACAACATCTACTATACAGGTTTTCAGTCTACAACATCTACTATACAGGTTTTCAGTCTACAACATCTACTACACATGTCTGCAGTCTACAACATCTACTACACATGTCTGCAGTCTACAACATGTACTATACAGGTCTCCAGTCTACAACATCTACTATACAGGTCTCCAGTCTACAACATCTACTACACATGTCTGCAGTCTATAACATCTACTATACAGGTCTCCAGTCTACAACACCTACTACACATGTCTCCAGTCTACAACATCTACTACACATGCCTGCAGCAGTCTACAACATCTACTACACATGTCTGCAGTCTACAACATGTACTATACAGGTCTGCAGTCTACAACATCTACTATACAGGTTTTTAGTCTACAACATCTACTACACATGTCTGCAGTCTACAACATCTACTATACAGTTCTCCAGTCTACAACATCTACTATACAGGTCTCCAGTCTACAACATCTACTACACATGTCTGCAGTCTACAACATCTACTATACAGGTCTCCAGTCTACAACATCTACTACACATTTCTGCAGTCTACAACATCTACTATACAGGTTTCAGTCTACAACATCTACTATACAGGTTTCAGTCTACAACATCTACTATACAGGGTTTCAGTCTACAACATCTGCTATACAGGTTTTCAGTCTACAACATCTACTACACATGTCTGCAGTATACAGCATCTACTATACAGGTTTTCAGTCTACAACATCTACTATACAGGTTTTCAGTCTACAACATCTACTACACATGTCTGCAGTCTACAACATCTACTGTACAGGCTTTCAGTCTACAACATCTACTACACATGTCTGCAGTCCACAACATCTACTACACATGTCTGCAGTCTACAACATCTACTATACAGGTTTTCAGTCTACAACATCTACTATACAGGTTTTCAGTCTACAACATCTACTACACATGTCTGCAGTCTACAACATCTACTACACATGTCTGCAGTCTACAACATGTACTATACAGGTCTCCAGTCTACAACATCTACTATACAGGTCTCCAGTCTACAACATCTACTATACAGGTCTCCAGTCTACAACACCTACTACACATGTCTCCAGTCTACAACATCTACTACACATGTCTCCAGTCTACAACATCTGCTACACATGTCTCCAGTCTACAACATCTGCTACACATGTCTCCAGTCTACAACATCTACTACACATGTCTCCAGTCTACAACATCTACTATACAGGTCTCCAGTCTACAACATGTACTATACAGGTCTCCAGTCTACAACATCTACTACACATGTCTGCAGTCTACAACATCTACTATACAGGTCTCCAGTCTACAACATCTACTACACATGTCTGCAGTCTACAACATCACTATACAGGTTTTCAGTCTACAACATCTACTACACATGTCTGCAGTCTACAACATCTACTACACATGTCTGCAGTCTACAACATGTACTATACAGGTTTTCAGTCTACAACATCTACTATACAGGTTTTCAGTCTACAACATCTACTACACATGTCTGCAGTCTACAACATCTACTACACATGTCTGCAGTCTACAACATGTACTATACAGTTCTCCAGTCTACAACATCTACTATACAGGTCTCCAGTCTAGAACATCTACTATACAGGACTCCAGTCTACAACATCTACTACACATGTCTGCAGTCTACAACATCTACTATACAGGTCTCCAGTCTACAACATCTACTACACATGTCTGCAGTCTACAACATCTACTATACAGGTCTCCAGTTTACAACACCTACTACACATGCCTCCAGTCTACAACATCTACTATACAGGTCTCCAGTCTACAACATCTACTACACATGTCTCCAGTCTACAACATCTGCTACACATGTCTCCAGTCTACAACATCTACTACACATGTCTCCAGTCTACAACATCTACTATACAGGTCTCCAGTCTACAACATGTACTATACAGGTCTCCAGTCTACAACATCTACTACACATGTCTGCAGTCTACAACATCTACTATACAGGTCTCCAGTCTACAACATCTACTATACAGGTTTTCAGTCTACAACATCTACTACATATGTCTGCAGTCTACAACATCTACTATACAGGTTTTCAGTCTACAACATCAACTACACATGTCTGCAGTCTACAACATTTACTATACATGTCTGCAGTCTACAACATCTACTATACAGGTTTGCAGTCTACAAAATCTACTACACGTGTCTGCAGTCTACAACATCTACTATACAGGTCTGCAGTCTACAACATCTACTATACAGGTTTTCAGTCTACAACATCTACTACACATTTCTGCAGTCTACAACATCTACTATACAGGTCTCCAGTCTACAACATCTACTATACAGGTCTTCAGTGTACAGCATCTACTATGCAGGTCTTCAGTCTACATCATCTACTATACAGGTCTGTAGTCTACAACATCCACTATACATGTCTCCAAAGTCTACTATACATGTCTCCTACATCTATACACGTCTCCTTTCTACAACCTCTGCTACACATGTCTGCAGTCTGCATCCACTGTACAAGTTTTCAGTGTACAACATCTACAGTACATGTCTGCAGTCTACAACATCAACTATACACTGTGGCATGCTCGAAAATTTGGGGTGGGGGGGCGACAAACCAACCCCAAACCCCCCCCTCCCCAGCAGGAGACAAGGCCGTAGCAAATGAATGCGAGGAATGCGCCCCCCCCCGCTCGAGAGATGGACGGCCTCCCTACCTGCCCAGGATGACACCTCAATCTCCCCTGTCCAAGCCGGAGAGTGCCGGATGACTGAGCCACTGCAGGTGAGCCATCCACAGTGGTGGCTGGGGAGTAGGTTGGTCTTCTCTTCCGGCCATGTTCTCCTCTCTCCTCCTCCTCATAGGCGTCCAATAGGATCGCCTGGTGTTTTGGAAATGGGTCTCATGATCTGCTCCCTCATTGGCGGGGAGGAGATTCAGTGTGAAAATAGCGAATATTCATTCACTGTTGTCACACAACTTGGTTGACTTGGAGCACAGTGCTCTGGCCCTGAGACCACCCTTTTTTGAAGCCTATTAGAGCCTCTGGCTCTAATCACCTGCTTCAAAAAAACACCTCCCCCCGCCATTGGAATCCATGCATCTGGCGCCTTATATGTACGTCAGGAAGCAACCTGGATAGCTAGCGCCAACAAGTCCCAGAGTGATGACTTTGAGCACAGATGAAAGGAGCTGCATTGGGGATGCAAGCTGGAGCACTGACAGAAGAATAAGCACAAAGGGCCTAGTGAAGTCCGCTCTTGTAAATCATGTGGAAGATGGAGAAGGACCTCTCTGTAGGATTACAGGCAATTTCCTCTGTTTAGATGTAAGTGGCTACTTGTTTGTGTGTACTGAATAAATACCTGCACTAAGAGGCGCTTTTTTCTTCTCCTTCTTCTATATGTAGATCAGGGGGCCGGACGCATGTATAGGGGGCGTGGCACCCATGCGCCCCTAATGGATGGGCCTCCACTCACTATACATGCCCATAAAACATGGATGAGCGAGTTTGGGGTGGAGAAACTTGACTGGTATGCACAGAGTCCTGACACCAACCCGCTAGATCACCTTTGGGATGGATTAGAGTGGAGACTGCGAGCCAGGCCTTCTCATCCACATCAGTGCCTGACCTCACAAATGCGCTTCTGGAAGAATGGTCAAACATTCCCATAGACACTCTCCTAATCCTTGTAGACCGCCTTCCTAGAAGAGTTGAAGCTCTTATAGCTGCAAAGGGTGGGCCAACTCAATATTGAACCCCACGGACTAAGACTGGGATGCCATTAAAGTTCATGTGCATGTAAAGGCAGGTGTCCCAATACATTTGGTAGTATAGTGTGTGAGCATTCATATATATATATATATATATATATATATATATATATATACAGTCAGGTCCATAAATATGGGGACATCGACACAATTCTCATCTTTTTGGCTCTATACACCACCACAATGGATATGAAATGAAACAAACAAGATGTGCTTTAACTGCAGACTTTCAGCTTTAATTTGAGGGCATTTACATCCAAATCAGGTGAACGGTGTAGGAATTACAACAGTGTGTATATTATATTTTTAAGGGACCAAAAGTAATGGGACAGATTAACAATCATAAATCTAACTTTCACTTTTTAATACTTGGTTGCAAATCCTTTGCAGTCAATTACAGCCTGCAGTCTGGAACGCATAGACATCACCAGACGCTGGGTTTAATCCCTGGTGATGCTCTGCCAGGCCTCTACTGCAACTGTCTTCAGTTCCTGCTTGTTCTTGGGGCATTTTCCCTCCAGTCTTGTCTTCAGCAAGTGAAATGCATGATCAATCGGATTCAGGTCAGGTGATTGACTTGGCCATTGCATAACATTCCACTTCTTTCTCTTAAAAAACTCTTTGGTTGCTTTCGCAGTACGCAGTCATTGTCCATCTGCACTGTGAAGCGTCGTCCAATGAGTTCTGAAGCATTTGGCTGAATATGAGCAGATAATATTGCCCGAAACACTTCAGAATTCATCCTGCTGCTTTTGTCAGCAGTCACTTCATCAATAAATACAAGAGAACCAGTTCCATTGGCAGCCATACATGCCCACGCCATGACACTACCACCACCATGCTTCACTGATGAGGTGGTTTGCTTTGGATCATGAGCAGTTCCTTTCCTTCTCCGTACTCTTCTCTTCCCATCACTCTGGTACAAGGTAATCTTGGTCTCATCTGTCCATAAGATGTTGTTCCAGAACTGTGAAGGCTTTTTTAGATGTTGTTTAGCAAACTCTAATCTGGCCTTCCTGTTTTTGAGGCTCGCCAATGGTTTACATCTTGTGGTGAACCCTCTGTATTCACTCTGGTGAAGTCTTCTCTTGATTGTTGACTTTGACACACATACACCTACCTCCTGGAGAGTGTCCTTGATCTGGCCAACTGTTGTGAAGGGTGTTTTCTTCACCAGAGAAAGACTTCTTCGGTCATCCACCACAGTTGTTTTCCGTGGTCTTCCGGGTCTTTTGGTGTTGCTGAGCTCACTGGTGCATTCTTTCTTTTTAAGAATGTTCCAAACAGTTGATTTGGCCACACCTAGTGTTTTTGCTATCTCTCTGAAGGGTTTGTTTTGTTTTTTTCAGCCTAATGATGGCTTGCTTCACTGATAGTGACAGCTCTTTGGATCTCATATTGAGAGTTGACAGCAACAGATTCCAAATGCAAATAGCACACTTGAAATTAACTCTGGACCTTTTATCTGCTCCTTTTAAATGGCATAATGAGGGAATAACACACACCTGGCCATGGAACAGCTGAGTAGCCAATTGTCCCATTACTTTTGGTCCCTTAAAAAGTGGGAGGCACATATACAAACTGTTGTAATTCCTACACCGTTCACCTGATTTGGATGTAAATACCCTCAAATTAAAGCTGAAAGTCTGCAGTTAAAGCACATCTTGTCTGTTTCATTTCAAATCCATTGTGGTGGTGTATAGAGCCAAAAAGATTAGAATTCTGTCGATGTCCTAATATTTATGGACCTGATGTGTGTATATATATATATATATATAAATATATATATATATATATATATATATATATATATATACACATACACAGTATCTCACAAAAGTGAGTACACCTCTCAAATTTTTGTAAATATTTTATTAAATCTTTTTTGTGACAACACTGAAGAAATGACACTTTGCTACAATGTAAAGTAGTGAGTGTACAGCTTGTATAACAGTGTAAATTTGCTGTCCCCTCGAAATGACTTAACACACCCGCTGGCAACAAAAGTGAGAGCACCCCGAAGTGAAAATGTCCAAATTGGGCGCAAAGTGTCAGTATTTTGTGTAGCCACCATTATTTTCCAGTACTGCCTTAACCCTCTTGTGCATGGAATTTACCAGTTTCACAGGTTGTCACTGGAGTCCTCTTCATTCAGTCCACTTCTCCATGACGACATCACAGAGTTGGTGGATGTTAGAGACCTTGCGCTCCTCCACCTTGCTTTTGAGAATGCCCCACAGATGCTCAATAGGGTTTAGGTCTGGAGACATGCTTGGCCAGTCCACCATCTTTAGCTTCAGCTTCTTTCGCAAGGCAGTGGTCATCTTGGAGGTGTGTTTGGGGTCGTTATAATGTTGGAACACTGCCCTGCGGCCCAGTCTCTGAAGGAAGGGGATCATGCTCTGCTTCAGTATGTCACAGTACATACAGTTGTGCTCATAAGTTTACATACCCTGGCAGGATTTATGATTTCTTGACCATTTTTCAGAGAATATGAATGAGAACACAAAAACATTTCTTTCACTCATGATTAGTGTTTGGCTGAAGCCATTTATTATCAATCAACTGCGTTTACTCTTTTTAAATCATAATGACAACAGAAACTACCCCGATGACCCTGATCAAAAGTTTACATACCACAGTTATCAATACTGTGTATTGCCCCCTTTAACATCAATGACAGCTTGAAGTCTTTTGTGGTATTTGTGGATGAGGCTCTTTATCTTCTCAGATGGTAAAGCTACCAATTCCTCTTGGCAAAAAGCCTCCAGTTCCTGGAAATTGTTGGGCTGTCTTGCATGAACTGCATGTTTGAGATCTCCCCAGTGTGGCTTAGTTATTGAGGTCAGGAGACTGAGATGGCCACTCCAGAACCTTCACTTTATTCTGCTGTAACCAATGACAGGTCGACAGGTGGCCTTGTGTTTTGGATCATTATCATGTTAGAATGTCCAAGTACGTCCCATGCGCAGGTTCCTGGCTGATGAATGCACATTTTCCTCCAGTGTTTTTTGACAATATACTGCATTCATCTTGCCATCAATTTTGACCAAATTTCCTGTGCCTTTGTAGCTCACACATCCCCAAAACATCAGTGATCCACCTCCGTGTTTGACAGTAGGAATGGTGTACCTTTCATCATAGGCCTTGTTGACTCCTCTCCAAATTTAGGGTTTATGGTTGTGGCCAAAAAGCTAAATTTTGGTCTCATCACTCCAAATGACTTTGTGCCAGAAGGTTTGAGGCTTGTCTCTGTGCTGTTTGGCGTATTGTAAGTGGGATACTTTGTGCCATGCAGCCCATCTTTCTTCAAGTGCCTCCTTATTGTGCATCTTGAAACAGCCACACCTCATGTTTTCAGAGAGTACTGAAGTTATTGGGGTTTTTCTTTGCATTCCGAACAATCTTCCTGGCAGTTGTGGCTGAAATTTTAATTGGTCTACCTTTCAACAGAGCCCTTCATTTTCCACTTCTTGATTAGAGTTTGAACACTGCTGATTGGCACTCTCAATTCCTTGGATATCTTTTTATATCCCTTTCCTGTGTTACACAGTTCAACTACCTTTTCCTGCAGATCCTTTGACAACTTGTTTGCTTTCCCCATGACTCAGAATCCAGAAACATCTTGTTAGTCGACCATAAGTATACCGCTTCTCTCTCCTAAAATCTTGTTTGATCCTATTTACCTACTGTATCATTATCTTCAGTTATTGTTGGATCCTAAGATATAAGGTCCCGATGTAAGACGCTACCTACCGGCGATATTTCATTACTCTGTACCACCTTTGTAACCCATTATTTCTAATAAAACTCTTATTGGAAAAAGAAAAAAAAAAGAATCCAGAAACGTCAGTGCAGCGCTAGATGTAAGATGCAAGGGTCTGTCAGGAGTATAGAAAATCATTGACCTTTTATACACACACACGAATTACTTGCAAACAGATCACAGATGAGGATGGTTACCTTTAACCACTTGCCGACCGCAGTCTGACGGCGACAGAGTGGCTCGTTATCGCAAACTGCCGTCATACGACGGTGCCTGCGATAACTAGTGCTGTGAGCGCAAGCCGCCAGAGGCGTGCTCGCACGCTTACAGTGTCCGAGGGGGGGCCAGGGAGCGAGTGCGGCGGACTCGATTGTCGCCGGCTACCCGCAATACCCCCCCCCCCCCCGCAGTGAAAGAATGGAGGTCCGTGTATGTAAACACGGATCTCCGTTCTGTTAGAGGGGGAAGGGCGATGATCACAGGCTTCCTGTATGTGGAAACCATGATCATCCCCTTTCCCCAGCCAGGGCAGCCCACACACCGTTAGAACACGCCCAGGGAACACAGTTAACCCTTAGTGCGCCCCCTGCAGGTTAACCCCTTCACTGCCAATGGCATTTACACAGTAATCAGTGCATTTTTATAGCACTGATCGCTGTATAAATGCCAATGGTCCCAAAAAAGTGTCAAAATGGTCCGACATGTCCGCTGCAATATCGCAGTACCGTTAAGAATCGCAGATCGCCACCATCGCTAGTAAAATATTAAAAAAAATAAAAACCCCAGGAATTAATTCTCGTCATCCGTAAATGCGGCAACTTTTGCGCAAACCAATCAATAAACGCCAAATGCGATTTTTTTTTTTACCATAAATATGAGGAAGAATATAAATCGGCCAAAACCGATGGAAAAAAATGTTTTTTTATATTTTCTTTTTTTTGGATTTGTATTTTAGCAAAAAGTAAGAAATTTGGGTTTTTTTGCAAAATTGTCACTCTTCTTTTGTTTATAACGGCGATCAGAAATGACGCAGAGGGGATCAAATACCACCGAAAGAAATCTCTATTTGTGGGAAAAAAGGACACAAATTTTGTTTGGGTACGACGTTGCACGCAATTGTCAGTTAAAGCGACGCAGTGCCGAATCGCAAAAAGTGGCATGGTCCTAAAGTGTGAAATCCTTCCGGGGCTGAAGTGGTTAGTAGCCATTCAAACCCCTTTGTGTCAACTTGTGTGCATGTTATCAGACCAAAATCACCAGGGTATGTAAACTTTTGATCAGGGTCATTTGGGTAATTTCTGTTGTCATCATGATTCAAAAAGAGTAAACACAGTTGATTGCTAATAAATGGCTTCAGCCAAACTCTAACCATGAGTGAAAGAAATGTTTTTGTGTTATCATTCATATTCTCTAATAAATGACCAAGAAATCATAAATTCTGCCAGGGTATGTAAACTTATGAGCACAAATGTATTGGCATTCATGGTTCCCTCAATGAACTGTAGCTCCCCAGTGCCGGCAGCACTCATGCAGCCTCAGACTATGACGCTCCCACCACCATGATTGATTGTAGGCAAGACACACTTGTCTTTGTACCCCTCACCTGGTTGCCACCACACACGTTTGACACCATCTGAACCAAATAAATGTATCTTGGTCTCATCAGACCACAAGACATGGTTCCAGTAATCCATGTCCTTAGTCTGCTTGTCCTCAGCAAACTGTTTGGGGGCTTTCCTGTGCATCATCTTTAGAAGAGGCTTCCTTCTGGGACGACAGCCATCCAGATCAATTTGATGCAGTGTGCGGCGTATGGTCTGAGCACTGACAGGCTGACCCCCCACCCCTTCAACCTCTGCAGCAATGCTGGCAGCATTCATACGTCTATTTCCCAAAGACAACCTCTGGATATGACACTGAGCACGTGCACTCAACTGTTCTGAGTAGCACCTGTCCTGTTAAAAAGCTGTATGGCCACCATTCTGCAGCTCAGTTTCAGGGTCTTGGCAATTTTCTTATAGCCTAGCCCATCTTTATGTAGAGCAACAATTCTTTTTTTCAGATTCTCAGAGAGTTCTTTGCCATGAGGTTCCATGTTGAACTTCCAGTGACCAGTATGAGAGAGTGAGAGTGATAACACCAAATTTAACACACCTGCTCCCGATTCACACCTGAGACCTTGTAACACTAACGAGTCACATGACACTGGGAAGGGAAAATGACTAATCGGGTCCAATTTGGACATTTTCACTAAGGGGTGTACTCACTTTTGTTGCCAGTGGTTTATACATTAATGACTGCGTGTTGAGCTATTTTGAGGGGACATCACATTTGCACTGTTATACAAGCTGTACACTCACTACTTTACATTGCAGCAAAATGTAATTTCTTCAGTGTTGTCACATGAAAAGATAGAATAAAATATTTACAGAAATGTGAGGGATGTACTCACTTTTGTGAGATACTGTATTTACTCTTTTTACTTGTAAAATGGTTTGCAGTTCAGTTAGAATTGGATTCGTAAAGTCGGTGTTGTACTTCACATGCCCTTGCTAAACTGGAAAATCAAGCAGTTTTCTGCTACTTCTTTTATCTTAATATTATTAGGACACAGGCTGGATAGTCATAGACCGTATGTTTAATGCTGCAACCTTCAGGTGATTGGACACTGGCAAAGCTTTTGAACAGGTCCCCTCTAAAGGCGTTCCTCTAACACGATGGATGCACCGATATATTGGCTGATATAGGGTTATATTAGCTTAATATATTAGCTGACAATAGGGTTATTAACATTTTGCAGATAGAAAAAAAGGTGCTGATAATGGCTGCCAAACAAAACTAGTGCAATTTTGCAGCGATTTTATCGCGTTTTTCATAGGTCATGTAACTCAAAAACGTTATCAAAAATGCAACACAAGTTTTTGTTGCGTTTTCAATGCATTTCAATGAGGAGGTGCGTGTGTTTTTTTTAACTGATCAAATATGCACCAAAAATGCAACAGACCAGTGTGAAGACATACATTGCATTTAAAGGGATGCATTTTTCTTGAGCTTTTCATTTGCATTTTTTTAACACAAAAGCGCTTCAAAAACTGCTCAGTGTGAAAGCAGCCTATTGGTCGAAAAGGTGTCGATAGCAGCTGAAAATAATTTCATATTTATTTAAATTCTGATATTAATTAAAAAGCCAAATATAATACAATCATATATAATATATATATATATTTTTTTAAAAATGTATATTTCAGTTACTTCAGTATTCAAGTACTTCCTGAATTTTCGGTTTCGTTCCAGAATTTTATTTCGGTGCACCACTACCTACAGTATAACCTTTCTCTACTCAGTGCAATAATACATTATTATTAAGACTGGAATGATGGAGTGGTGACAGCGGAAACTGCAAATCAGAGCTTGGAAATAGAAGTGTCACATGTCTGCAGAGCCAGATTTCCATTATTGGTGCCTGCAAGTACACCACCTTTGGTGCTCAACTGGAGCTGAGCTGGCTTTTAAAATACTCCAATGATGTGTATATAAGCTGGCTAGAATTTTTTTTAAAATGATGATGGTTTTGATAATAAAATGCTATGAAGATTACATCTCTAATAGACCATGCGGTTGATTTTACTAAATGGGCAGAGACAGTTCACTTAAAGTAAACGACCACCTTGTAAAACAATCCATTCAGTTTAAAATAGAAATGAAAGGCAAAACATTTTTGTATAGTTATAAAAACATTATAAATACCTTTTTTTCCTGTTTTTATAAGTGATCACATTCCTTCTGTTCTCAGCTGCATAAGAGCTGGGGGGAGGAGAAACAGCAGCACACTGAGCTTTCTAGTGAAAGGCTGTGCAGCAGGGGGTGTCGGGACAAGTCTGATCATTGGAGGAGAGCACACTAAGTCACCAGCATAGCTAGAGAACTGACCACAGTGTGCTGTCCTGGTTAGTGTGGTCAGTTTTTAATAGGAAAGCAGAGGGACTGGCAGAAATGCTAGGGATTCCACACAAAGGAAGCAGGATACTTTCTCATATAAATACTTGAAGTACATGTTACAGCAGGCATATATCAGGAATATAGTGTTGGGGTAACAACCGCTTTAATATGCAGTCACATAGTAGCAAAAAGCCTTTTTTTAATTTTCCTTTAAAATGATTGGGTGTTCAAAGTATACACAAGTTCACCTTAACTTCTAACACTAATTTTTGTTGGTAAAATAGATCCTTTTCCTTTTTTAATTCAACCCAACTATGTGCCCCATCTGCTTCAGTCATTTTCTAAAGTATTGGCTCTTAATGAGAGATTCTTTTATATACCACCACAGGTAGAACAAAAGAATGTCTAGACAAACTCATAAAAGTGTCACATTGGTAGCAGACTAGCTAATTCTTTGTATGTGATGCTAAATGTTAATGAAATAAGTATGTACCATTAGCAGAAATATTATAGTGAAGTCATTGTCTGAGTGCACTCACTGCTGACTGTTGTTTTAGTATGGGAAGGAATGATGTGATTACAATAAGGCCTCATGCACTCTGGAAGTTATGAAAAACAAGCTATAAAGTTAGTACTGACGCCAGGAAAAAAGCTGCGTTAAAACTGTGATTTTATCAGCGTTTTGCATTGGCGTCCATGGCCGTTTTTCCGCGCTAGCTTTAAGCCACGTTTCTCTGTCTCTATTCAAAATCAATGGTTTCTTATGGGAGCCCATTGATTTGAATAGAAGTCGCACCAGAAGTTGGATCATGATGATCTGATTTGCAGTGCAAATTGTCTGCTGAGTATCTTGAGGGGGAACCCCCCCGCCGCAAAAAAAAAAAATTTGCATAGGGTTCCTCCCAAGAGGTACCATACCCTTCGGTCTGGTATGGATTTTTAGGGGAACCCCCCCGCTGAAAAAACAGCGTAGGGTCCCCCCCCCCCAAAATCCATAGGGCCTCTTCCCGACAACCCTTGTCGGGGGCTGCGGGCGGGGGCTTATCAGAATCTGGAAGCCCCCTTTATACAATATTTTATTAAATCAGCTCCGATGTCTTCTTCCTCTCTGGCTCTTCTCCCTCTCCGGCGTCTTCTTTCTTCTGTTCTTTTGCAGAGTGTTCTTTCTTCTGAGGGGTCTAATATCTTCTCTGCTCTTTTTCCCATGTTGACTCAACGTTATCTCCCGAACGACTATCCGCGCTCTGCATTGACTTATATTGGTGTGGGGCGGGGCCACCCGCTGATGTCTCGTGGAGGCCCCGTCCCTTATGACGTCATAGCGTTAGAATGTTTTTACAGCTGAAAAATGTCTCTCAGAACCCACTAGCCTTGGGTTTTCTTTACAGGTCAAAAACCCCACAGCCAAAAACAGTTGATAGCAGCCTATGTGTGCATGAACACATAGGATAACATGATGGAGGGTTTATTGACTGTAGGAAAAAAAACATCTGCAGCTAAAAACAGCTGCTGTAAAATGTCCAAAAAAGTCCTGTGTGCATGAGGCCTTATGCTTCTGTATTGTGAACCCCACTGATTCAAAGCACCATAGAGCAATCCCAAGTCACACACCCTGTGCACACTACAGAACTTATATACTTTTTATCTGGAAATACCCAAGCTATCCAAATGCATTGCTCTATGATACAGGTCTACTTTTTTTCTAATCATTTTCGAAATGTAACAGCTTTCTCTTAATGTGATTACGTTTTATCTCAGCTTTCTAGATCATAAGCAAGTAATCAGGGCCAGATTAAGAGCATCATGGGCCTGGTGCTGAAGATTTAGGTGGACCTAAATTATGAAAATAAATACAATGAAATGGAAAAATTTTTTGTTAACAAATGAAATATGCTGCCACAATTTACATATCAATCATGTGTACACTGTACACAGAGCAGGGCTTGGCAGTATTAGTGACTCACTCACACCATTGGGCTGGGCCTATCTTAAGGAAGGGGCCTGGAGCTGCAGCTCCAATAGCCCCTATGTTAATCCAGCCCTGCAAGTAATACAGTAAAGATGGACTATAGGAGCTTCTTCCTAATAAACATGTAAGCTTTAGGGCTGTTATCTTTAACCTCGCTTCCTTACTAAGTGAACTACTGGACTGATTTAAAGCGTAACTCTACTTTTATAAGGGGATAAAAAGCTAATGGAAAAATATAGTTACACAGTTGCTACAGTCATATTGTAATTGAATGTTATTAAAAATTACCATCTCTCTTCAATCTGCAGCGCTGTAATGGTCTGTAAAATTCAATGCAGTATGGCAGCCTGAAGGCGTTCTGTGCACAGTTAGTGTACAGAAATTCCCCAGAAATGTCCTGTTTGTGTGATTGGTTCACTGATTTTCTCAGAAGTCAGCACTAAGATACAAGTCAGATTTTAGACTTCCTTGGCAACAAAAAATGTCATTTTTTGGTGAGATACTCCAAAAGGGATAATCACTTCTAAAGGGATGCAAACCCTGCAACTTTCCTCATTGGAGCCCTGCAAGTACGTCAGCTGAATGCAAATAAAAAGTCACTCCCATTCAGATTCACTCTGCACACAACAAAGAGCTATTTCTTCAGATCAGAAATGGGTAGGAATCTGCAACAAAGTTTGTTGAAATCCTTGCAATGCACATTGATTACTCAGAGGGAATTGCTTTTTTTTCTCAACAAAAGTGGAGATGCTTAATTCTTATTTCAAGTCAGTGACTCACAATGTAGTGAACAGCCACAGAGAGGTGTATGTACTAAATGAGTATGGAATCTTGGCATAATGGGGGTCTTTATAGAAGAAATTTGCCTAGTGAATTTGTCAAATATTTGTACTGCTGTCACCATATATGTTTATTTCCATTTGTACTGCTGTCACCATATATGTTTATTTCCAATGATTATCAGTTTCATCTAGTGGCAATAATGGGGTATTTCAAGAAAATACTGCAACTAGATGGAACTGACAATTATACTTATGGTGACTAGATGGAACTGATGATCATAGAAAATAAACATATTACATTATTTGTGACAGTTGTGTAAAGGCTTAAGATATTTGCTCAGCGACTTTTTTTTATAAATAGACCCCAATGTATTGTTTGAATATATCCCCCAGTTATCCAATCATGTGCAGATTAAATACGTAAACAGGAATTTGATTTATACATGATTGGGTAATTTCAGTAAATATTTGCATCATTTTATTTTTTGTGAGGAATCTCAACTCCATTAGTAAATCAGCCCCAGAACTTTCACCTTTTAAGGCAAGTTAGCAATGGCAGCTCCCAAATGTATATACCGACATGGCCCATTTACTGCTGCTTTATGTTGCTATGATAGGCACCGCATCGCCTTGCGTCCACCACAGTTCACATAGCTTGTACATGTGGCACCCAGATAAGGAAATACAGTATCTCACAAAAGTGAGTACACCCCTCATTTTTGTAAATATTTTATTATATCTTTTCATGTGACTACACTGAGGAAATGACACTTTGCTACAATGTAAAGTACTGAGTGTACAGCTTGTATAACAGTGTAAATTTGCTGTCCCCTGAAAATAACAACACACAGCCATTAATGTCTAAACCACTGGCAACAAAAGTGAGTACACCCCTAAGTGAAAATGTCCAAATTGGGCCCAAAGTTTCAATATTTTGTGTGGCCACCATTATTTTCCAGCACTGCCTTAACCCTCTTGGGCATGGAGTTCACCAGAGCTTCACAGGTTGCCACTGGAGTCCTCTTCCACTCCTCCATGATGACATCAGCTGGTGGATGTTAGAGACCTTGTGCTCCTCCACCCTCTGTTTGAGGATGCCCCACAGATGCTCAATAGGGTTTAGGTCTGGAGACATGCTTGGCCAGTCCATCACCTTTACCCTCAGCTTCTTTAGCAAGGCAGCGGCCGTCTTGGAGGTGTGTTTGGGGTCATTATCATGTTGGAATACTGCCCTGCGGCCCAGTCTCTGAAGGGAGGGGATCATGCTCTGCTTCAGTATGTCACAGTACATGTTGGCATTCATGGCTCCCTCAATGAACTGTAGCTCCCCAGTGTCGGCAGCACTCATGCAGCTCCAGACCATGACACTCCCACCACCATGCTTGACTTTAGGCAAGACACACATGTCTTAGTACCTGGTTGCTGCCACACATGCTTGACACCACCTGAATCAAATATGTTTATCTTGGTATCATCAGACCACAGGACATGGTTCCAGTAATCCATGTCCTTAGTCTGCTTGTCTTCAGCGGCTTTCTTGTGCATCATATTTAGAAGAGGCTTCCTTCTGGGACGACAAACATGCAGACCAATTTGATGCAGTGTGCGGCATATGGTCTGAGCACTGACAGGCTGACCCTCCACCCCTTTAACCTCTGCAGCAATGCTGGGAGCACTCATACGTCTATTTGCCAAGGACAACCTCTGGATATGACGCTGAGCACATGCACTCAACTTCTTTGATCGACCATGGCGAGGCCTGCTCTGAGTGGAACCTGTCCTGTTAAACCGTTGTATGTTGTTGGCCACCGTGCTGCAGCTCAGTTTCAGGGTCTTGGCAATCTTCTTATAGCCTAGGCCATCTTTATGTAGAGCACCAATTCTTTTTTTCAGATCCCCAGAGAGTTCTTTGCTATGAGGTGCCATGTTGAACTTCCAGTGACCAGTATGAGAGAGTGAGAGCGATCACAATAAATGTAACACACCTGCTCCCCATTCACACCTGAGACCTTGTAACACTAACGAGTCACATGACTTCGGGGAGGGAAAATGGCTAATTGTGCCCATTTTGGACATTTTCATTTGGGGTGTACTCGCTTTTGTTGCCAGCTGTTTAGACATTAATGGCTGTGTGTTGAGTTATTTTGAGGGGACAGCAAATTTACACTGTTATACAAGCTGTACACTCACTACTTTACATTGCAGCAAAGTGTAATTTCTTCAGTGTTGTCACATGAAAAGATATCATAAAATACTTACAAAAATGTGAGGAGTGTACTCACTTTTTGAGATACTGTATGTATAAGAGCCGGTTCACACAGGGGTCGTCTGACAAGTCGCGTCCATGCAGTGCAATGGAATTGTTCTAATAGGAGCGACTCAAGTTGCTCAGACTTAGAAAAAGGTTCCTGTACTATGGGAGAGACTTCAAGCGACTTGCATTAACTTCTATTACAGAAGTCGTTTGCAAGCTGCGCTGAAGTCGAGCTGTGCGGGGCGGCTTCCAGTCGCCCCTGAAGTCGGATTGCCCCTGTCTGAACCAGCTCTGATAGCTCATGTCATATGATAAAAAAGTACACAGAGTTTAACCTGTCCAGATCCGCGCTATAGACAAAAGATGTCTACAGCGCGGATCTGAAAATCCGGGTGGACGTCCATGGACGTCCGCCCCTTCACACGCCCCCTGCGCGCTCTGTCCGCTCCTGACCCGCGATCGCCTTACAGAGCTGTAGAACGGGGAACTGCTGATGTAAACACGGCGGTTCCCCGTTCTGTGACAGGGGACAAACAGATCTACTGATCCCTGTCACTGGGATCAGTTAGATCTGTTATGTCCCGACCAGCCCATCCCCCCCACAGTTAGAACACACCCAGGGAACATTGTTAACCCCTTCACTGCCCCCTGCAGGTTAACCCCTTCACTGCCAATGACATTTATACAGTAATCAGTGGACATTTAAATTTCTGATCGCTGAATAAATGTCATTGGTCCCAAAAAAGTGTCAAAAATGACCGACATGTCCGCCTCAATATCGCAGTACCGCTAAAAATCGCAGATCGCCGCCATTACTAGTAAAAAAAATAATAATAATAAAAATGCCATAAATCAATTCCCATAGTTTGTAGACGCGATAACTTTTGCGCAAACAAATCAATAAACGCAGATTGCGATTTTTTTTACCAAAAATATGTAGAAGAATATAAATCGGCCAAACCCAATGAATATTTTTTTTTTATTTTTTATTTTGGGATATTTATTAGAGCAAAAAGTAAAAAATATTGTTCTTTTTTCAAAATTGTCGCTCTTGGTTTTGTTTATAGCGCAAAAAATAAAAAGTACCACCAAAAGAAAGCTCTATTTGTGGGGAAAAAAGGACATCAATTTTATTTGGGTACAACGCCACACGACCGCGCAATTGTCATTCAAAATGCGACAGCGCTGAAACCTGAAAATTGGTCTGGGCAGGAGGGGGGTTTAAGTGCCCAGTAAGGAAGTGGTTAAAAAGAAAACGGTGTCCACTTTGCTGCTAGTGTCTTGTGAAGTACAGTATTCTAGTAGGGAAAAAAGGAAAAATGTGATGCCATGCACTGCTCCTGCTGAGACTTGGTCTTAAAGTGATTGTAAAGTCTCGTTTTTTTTTTAAAATAACAAACATGTTATACTTACCTCCTCTGTGCAGTTGGTTTTGCACAGAGCACCCTGGGACCTCCTCTTCTCACGTCCCTCTTCTGCTCTCCTGGTCCCTCCCTCCTATCAAGTGCCCCCTTAGCCAGCAGCTTTCTATGGGGGCACCTGAGCTGAGTCAGAGCTCCGTGTATCCATTCAGACACGAGCCTCGACTTGGCCCACCTCCTCTCCCCCCTGATTGGCTGACTGATTTTGATTGACAGCCACAGGAGCCAATGGCGCCATTGCTGTGTCTCAGCCAATCAGGAGCAGTGTCTGGGACAGCTAAGACACTCGTGGACTTCACTGGACAGAGAAGAGGCTCAGGTATGTAATTAGGGGGGTGCTGGGGAGGCTGCTACACACAGAAGGCTTTTTATCTTAATGTATAGAATGCATTAAGATAAAAAACCTTCTGCCTTTACAACTCCTTTAACCACTTGCTTACTGGGCACTTAAACCCCCCTCCTGCCCAGACCAATTTTCGGCTTTCAGCGCTGTTGCATTTTGAATGACAATTGCGCAGTCGTACGACGTTGTACCCAAACAAAATTGATGTCCTTTTTTTCCCACAAATAGAGCTTTATTTTGGTGGTATTTGATCACCTCTGCGGTTTTTATTTTTTGCACTTTAAACAAACAAATAGTGACGATTTTGAAAAAAGAACAATATTTTTTACTTTTTGCTCTAATAAATATCCAAAAATAAAATATAAAAAATCGCAATTGGTGTTTATTGATTGGTTTGCGCAAAAGTTATCGTGTCTACAAACTATGGGAATTGATTTATGGTGTTTTTATTATATTATTTTTTTTACTGGTAATGGCGGCAATCTGCGATATTGGGGCGGACATGTCGGACATATTTGACACTTTTTTGGGACCAATGACATTTATACAGCGATCAGAAAGTTAAATGTCCACTGATTACTGTATATATGTCATTGGCAGTGAAGGGGTTAACTGTGTTCCCTGTATGTGTTTTAACTGTGGGGGGGATGGGCTGGCAGGGACATAACAGATCTAACTGATCCCAGTGACAGGGATCAGTAGATCTGTCATGTCCCCCTCTCAAAGAACGGAGAACCACCGTGTTTACATTGGCGGTTCCCTGTTCTGCAGCTCCACAGGCAATTGCGAGTCAGGAGCGGACATCGAGTCCGCCCGACCTGCGGGGCACGCCCACGCAGCGTGCGGCGGCCGTGCGCGCGTGCCACCGCCTGTGAGTGTGCGCCGGGAGCGTGCAAAGGGGCAGACGTCAATAGACGTCCACCCGGCAATTGAGTTCCGCGCTGTAGCCGTCTTTCGGCTATAGCGTGGATCTGGAGTTGTTAAGACATGTATGACATATATGACATATAATTTGGTTGGAATCAATTCTGTTGGAAGCTGCATGCTACTATAACCAGGGTCTCCTGTTTTAATTTCATTTCCATGAATAATCTGCAGTCTTTTTGATTTTCTGAGCAGTCTAATGATTTTAAAATTATTTGCACATCTTTTTCAGGATGCTGATAAAATAAAAAAAAAGGTTTGACATGTATGTGGTTTTCATGTCCTTGCTTGTTGTAGACTCTGATAGTCTGCTGTGGAGCTTTGTACCCTATTGTCACCAGGGGCAACTCGCAAACTTGGAGACCAACAGAGGCAGTAAATCAATTATATTACCTCTGACCTTTCCTGGTTTCACCTACCATACTAGGCCATTATCTGGAGTACAGATCATACCTAGAAGTTAGTTATGTTACATCTGATCTTTTTTACTGATTTTTATCTACCCTACTGGGCCATTATCTGGCATACAGGTCATAGCTAGAAATCAATTATGTTACTTCTGACCTTCTTTTCTAGTTTCACCTACCATACAGAGTCATTATATGGAGTACAAATCCTAGCTAAAAATCAGTTATATTTTCATTGACCTTCTTTCCTGGTTTCACCTACCATACTGGGCCATTAACTAGAGTACAAATCATACCTAGAAATTAATTATTTTTCCTCTGACCTTTGCTGGTTTCACCAACCATACTAGGACATTATCTAGAGTACAGATCACACCTAGAAATCAATTCTATTACCTCTGATCTTTCCTGGTTTCACCTACTATACTAGGCCATTATCTGGAGTACAGATCATACCTAGAAGTCGGTTATGTTACATCTGATCTTTTTTCCTGATTTTATCTACCCTACTGGGCCAATATCTGGCATACAGATCATAGCTAGAAATCAGTTGTTACTTCTGACCTTCTTTTCTACTTTCCCCTACCATACGGAGTCATTATCTGGAGTACAGATCATAGATAAAAATCAGTTATATTTCAGTTGACCTTCTTTCCTGGTTTCACCTACCATACTTGACCATTATCTGAAATACATATAATATCTAGAAATCCGTTTTACCTCTGGCTTTCTTTCCTGCCATACTAGGTTATTATTATCTGTAGTGCAGATCATACCTAGAAATCAATATTTTGTTTCTGTGACCTTCTTTCCTGGTTTTACTTACCATACTTGGCCATCTATGAAGTACAGATGATATCTTGAAATCAATTATATTTCCGCTGATCTTCTTTCGTGGTTTCACGTACCACATTGGGCCATTGCTTGGGGTACAGATCATAGCTAGAAATGTTGAGATCAGGAGCTAATGTGATTAATGCTTGCTGAACAAGGTTGTAACCATGCTTAAAGTAAACCAGGATAATGGTAACTGATCATAGGATGAAAAATGCATAACATTCTATGAAAACTGTATGTCTAAATGATGAGCAGATCAGAGATAAAAGTAACTGAAATTGCATTTAAATTTTGACATTTCCTGAAAAAAATTAAGTAGGACCCATCCTTCCTACCTCCTGAAAATGTCTGTTTATCAAGATGACTATTACATTAATATGCTGTAGGAAGGCAGGAAGGGTAAAGACAAGCTCAATGTAAAGCGGAGAAGCATTTAGCAGGCAAATCTCTGGACCTACTCATCTTTTAAATTTTTTTTTCTACTGTTAATAATAAGAAGATGCCTTTTGTAATTTATATAATTTACCTTCAGCATTTTATTGTAGGTAAGGTTGGAAGAAGCTCTGTTATTACTATGAGTGCCACCATTAAGGAATGCCTTGAACTTCAGCTACTAGAGATGGAAATGCTCTTCTCTATGTTTCCTAACAAAGAAGACATTATACTGAATGATGCCAAATCTGTTCCCCTAATAAGAAAGTATGTTGAAGGAATTTATCAGTCTCTGCCACCATCTGTTGGATACACAGTGTTTGTTAAGACAGAGGATGAGAAGGTAAGAATTTTTCATTTTACAATAGTTTCTCTCAATCCATATTATTGTATTTTAGGACAATTCCAAGTCCTTGCAACTTAAAGAAGCCTTTAAAGGTCTAATTTTCCCATCTACATTTTAGTTCTTTATAGGTGATGATAATATGAGTCATCCCCTGGGTTTTTGCAGAATATCTCATAGGGACTGCATCAAGGGCCTATGACTCGCATGTAATCACTGCCTGAGCGATTACATGCGAGTGGACAGCCTCCCATTGCTTTTAATGGGGCTGTCTACTTACTGCTAATTGCAGGAACCACCACTGCGATTCTTGCAGCTAATCACCAAGCGGTTGCAATTGCTAGTGTGAATTCACCCTATAAGTCAGCCAACTCATTGAAATCAGTGCACTCCTTATGTGGCTAATAGCTTAAATCAACAGTTGATATAATTGACACATTTAGTACTTTGTACAATAACAAAAATGTGAAAGCTGCTGCATGTAAATATGAGAAAGTCATAGCAAACATGTAAAGGTAAAAATTTAAATAACTTAAAATATGTGGTCACTGAAAATGCACTTGCTACAGAATCCAAAATAATACCCTCAGATTATATTGCCCATTTGTAACAGATTATATTTAAGAAATGGGACACCACTTTGTAATATAAGACTGATTGATGGTAAGTAGTTGGATTACATTATTTAGAAAATTATTTATCATGCCCTAATAGAACCATTCTTCACTCCATTTAAAATTATATTGCCATTGACAAAATGTAGGGCCTCCAGAACACCAGTTTTGTAATGCAAATGTGCAAAACAATAAAAACAAAATTTCAGTTTTTATATTCGTTATAATCAAGTCCATGAAAAGTTTGACTCCACCTATTGCCATAAAAGTTAAAATGTACAGATATTGTTCAGTAAGTTATATTCCATTGAGAGGGAACACTGATAATACTATTTTTCAGAAAGAATGTACCTGTATGTCAGTGACACTTCCCCATGGGGGAGCAGTGCAGTGATTAGCACTTCTGTGTTCCTCTGTTCGATTCATGGCCCCTGGCTATCTGCATGGAGTTTACATGTTCTCCCTGTGCTTGCATTTGTTTACTCTGGGTCAGGGTTTCTCAACCAGGCTTCCATGGAAACCTAGGTTTTCTCCAGAGTCTGCTAGGGTTTCCTTTAGCAATCAGCAATTTCTGTCTCTCAGATAAGATCCCATTGACACCATTGACCTTTGTATCTATCTGTAAGGTGGGTAATTATTCCGAGTGACCACAAGTGTAAGGAGTATTCTTCCCACTGACCATCACACTAATGAATCATAATTTGTAGATATAGTATTTTTTAGCAGGGAATTATTTCTAGGTTTCCTCTGTGCTAAAAAGGTTGAGAAAGGCTGCTCCGGGTACTCTAGTTTTCTCCCACACTACCAACCCTTCATAACATGATCATAGGTTAATTAGCTTGTGTGTAAACTGGCCCTAATGTGTGTATGTGCTGGCGTATATGTAAGTATGCATGTGAGATGGATCTTAGATCATAAACCCCTTGAGGGCAGAGGCTGATTTGAATGTACAGTATGTGAAGTATTGTGTAAATTGTTGGTGCTAAATAATTGCCTGTAATAAATATTGGGCCGAATATTTAAAGCTGATCTCTATTGTTTGTTAGTTTGTAATTCATTTATTTAACCTCCCTGACGGTGTGGCTCGGGGTGAGTTTTCATTACCAAAAGCAGTAACCCTGAGCCACACTCGGGATTGCATTGCAGGATCCTGGAAAAGTTACTTACCTTGTCCCCTGGATCCAGCAATGTCCCCTGCTGTGCCATCCAGCAGAATCTTTCGCCTGATGCCTCTTGTATACTGTTCTCCGTTCCCTGCGAGCGTAGCGTCGCTTGGGGGCGGAGCCCGGCGCAAAATTCAAAAAGTCTAAAACACATACAGTACACTGTAATCTGTAAGATTACATTGCTGTATGAAATCATTTCACATCCCCTTTGTCCCTAGGGCTTTGTCCAGTGCCCTGCATGCACTTTTATATTATATATGTCATTCTTTCTGCCTGGAAACTTGAAAATGTCCATGGCAACCAAAAAGCGTCCCTTTACGTCAAAAGTGGTTTTTGACCAGCTAGAAAACAGAGATAGTAAATAAGAATCACTTGCAGAATTGAGTGATACTGATTCGTGGGGAAATTTATCATCAAACACTGAAAATGACGACAGCGACAATTCTGCAATTGAGCAAATTTCAGTGTTTTGATTTGATTACATTATTGAATAAATTTTATTATTATATTATTATTTTTGATAATTTTTTATAGTTATTTATTATATTATAATTTATGATTTCGTGTTTCAAACATTATCATACCCGGGATGTCTACTAGACTCTTGTTTGGACAGATTTAAGTGAGTTATTCCTAAGGATTACAGACCTGACCTACAATATAAAACGCCAAATGTCTATGCGAAACAATGTACCGCTTTGAGACACAAAAATCTGACATAATCATATCGCCAGGGAGGTTAAGCACACTGTGCAAAGGGAGAAGGGCTTTTTATTATTTTGTTTTGTATCATGCTGATATGCTAATGTTGTGCTAAGTAACTGATCTCTGATCTTATAGTGGATTAGCTTTGTATTGGCAGTAGTTAAAGTCATGTGTGAACATAAATCGCAGCGCCACCTATTAGTGATAGTGCCAAAATAACATAATAAGATAATATGATAAATAAATGTGATTCACATATCAATAGTGTAATCCATCAATAATAAAAAAGTCCATAAATAAGAAAAAAGTGCTCCGTGCTCAATCAAGTGCCAATGATACAACGTGGTGCTCGGTGACTATCCCCCGTTGTGACCCCACTCACCAGAACAAATGGATCCCCAGCTTTTCAGTCTGGGGATCAAAACAAGCCAAGTCCTGGTGCTGGTCAGATGGATGTGAGGGTGATGGTGACGAGACCCCTGCTTTGATCAGGACTCAATTCCAGAGCCATAAGATTCTCATAAAGTTGGATAAAAGAAGAAAAGAATGGCTTCCATAGTGAAATACCGTTTAAAAGATTTATTGAGCGCAAAAACAAAGATCGCACTTACAGGAAGTTGGTTAAAAACTCGCATGGGTATGCTCATGTAGGTGTACAGCGTGGCGTGGTCTCCAACTTGCGGCGTGCGTTCCACCACCGGCAGGATGTGACGTCAACGGATACGGGGAGCCGGAAATGACGTCAACGCGTTTCGCTTTCAATCAAGCGTCATCACGGACAATTTCCTAAGCCCACCATTCCC
>BLSH010295959.1:774581-797096 GCA_018402905.1 Glandirana rugosa
CTAGACCGTAGGGTACCACGGAATATGTCTCTGAACTAATGTCAAATCAATTTAATCGATAAAGTCTCTTTTATTAGGAAATTTAGGTTATTAACTCTTAAAATTACGACATGATTTCTTATCATTTTATTTCTAAAATAAAAGGCGAATGATACGAGACTAAAACTAGTAACTATGGACATGTTCGAGTACTTTATAACTAATAGTAATCGTCCTCCGTTACAATATTGTTATTTGATACGTGACGAGCAAAACGTCTCTGGATTCACTGATTCCCTCCCTCCGCCCGCAAAGCGGCGAAAACAAGAGGACGTCATATGACGTCCACTTAGGATGGGGAGTCCACCTTGCCGGCGTATTTTTACTATACGCCGGTAAGGAAGTGGTTAATATGTCCTAGCTGCTTTACTCATTTTATGGGCATTCCTCTGCCTCCCTCCCTTAGTCACTTAGGTCTCTGCAAAACGAGCAGTGCATAGTTTATTGTTATAACATTGCCTCCTGCTAATGATAATCAATATTTCATGAGCTTGTACAGGTATCAATGATCAAAATCAGAGCATAGTAAGCGGAAAATAAAATCTTTATTTTACTATTCTTTAGTACAGCATTAAAATTCTCAATTATTGGATTTAAAGGATTATTTTCTCTGAAATAGCTAATTTAACTAAACTGTAATCAAGTCTCTGTATAAGGCACCATGGGATGCCAGATCTAACTCCGTGTTACTAAAAATTATTTTAAAACATGTCTGAAGCCTCCAAATGATCTGGCAAAAGGAAAAAAAAATGAAAAACAAATTAACAAACATGTATACTTACCAGAGCAGCCATAATCCTCTTTTTGGGTCCCCTGCAGGCGGTTCTGGCTCCTCTCCTTTGCCGACTGCCCCCCAATAGCAAGCCTCTTGCTATGGGGGCACTCGAGCAGGGTCACTCCTGAGCCACACTCTGTATGTCAATTCACACACAGAGCGTGGCTTGGCTTCGCCATCCGCTCTCTCCTTATTGGTTCACTGGCTATGATTTAAAGCAGCAGGAGCCAATGGTTTAAGAATGTATTAAGGTAAAAAAAAAAAAACCTTGAGGCTTTAGAACAACTTTAATTGTACTGTATATAGGACCTTTAAAAGGTACCTTCCTAAAGTGCCTTACTAAAGAAACAAAATCAAGGGATGCACAAAAAAGGAACTATTAGATGAACCATTGTCAAAGGATATAAAAGGTTTTCATGTTTTGATTGGAAACTGTTAAAAAGGTGACTCTCTGTTGTTCCTGGAAAGAGAACTCCAGAAAGTTTTGGGCCATACCAGGATAAGGTGATGTTCCCCATAGAGTGTAGATGGGTTTGAGGGACACACAGAAGACCAGATTTAGAGAAGCAAAGGTTACAAGGGGAGGGGGGCAGTAGGGTGATAAAAGTTCATGCAGATAAAGGGGTGCCAAGCTGTGCTGACCCTTATAGAGCATGAGGATTTTGAAATCAATGCAAAACCTGACAGGTGGCCAGTACAAGGACTGAACGAGCAATATAATCACTTGCATTAGACCTAGTGCGGATTCTGGCAGCCACATTTTGGACATACTGCAGTCTGTTTGGGTACCTCAGCAGGTAGAGCATTACAGTACTCAAGTAGGGAGAACACAAATGTAATGATCAGCTTTTCAGCTTAGTGTATGATAACATAGGACATCGTCAAGCAATCTATTTCAAGTGGAGAAAGATGTTCTCTGCACATTCTGTACATGTGGATCAAATGTTAAGCTAGCACCAAAATCATCCCTGATTTCAATTTAGACTAAAGTTAATGTACAGTACAATCATCAGATCAAGTTCTGAAACTCCAAGTATGGTAGCATAAGAGATTGTGGTCTACAGTGCCAAATGCAGAACTGAGGTCAAGAATAAGAATAGATGGAGAGCCAGAATCATGTAAACCAAGTGTTTCACATGGCCTGATGTATGAGTACATTATCCATTTCATGAGTGGGTTTTTTTTGGCTCTATGGGGCATAAAAGGTGTACCTGTAGCAATAAAATACTACAGATATCCCTTAGCATATTATGCCTACTGCACAGTCTTGCTTTCTGATTTTGAAAAGAAAAGCATTGCTTTAGAGATTTTGCATTTTATAAAACATGTAAAGAAAAAAAATTAATCAATACATGTGTTAAAGGAAGCTAATTCAAAATTGCTCACAGTTTTGTAAACTTGATTCACATACTAACAGCTATTCGTGAGATGCAGATCCTGTTGTTGTTTTTTGGAGTTTACATTCTCATTAGTTGGTTTTAACCAAAGTTTCCCTTACCACATCTTTCCTTTCTTAAGACCCCTTTCACACTGAGTCAGTTTTCATGTGTTTTAGCGCTAGAAATAGCACCTGTAAAGCGCCTGAAAACTGCCTCCCATTCATTGCTTTCACACTCGGGTGGTGCACTTGCGAGACAGGAAAAAAAGTCCTGAAAGCAGCATCATTGGGGCGGGTTGGGAGCACTGTAACCAGTGCTCCCAAAATGCCCCTGCCCATTGCAATGAATGGGCAGCGCTTTAAAAGCGCCTCAAAATGGGACTTTTTACCTTTTTTCTAATAGCAGGTGAAAAGCGCCTCTAAAACAGCACTAAAGCACCACCAAAACGAGCGGGGCTTTAGCACTAACGCCACAGACACCTCAGTGTGAAAGTAGCCTAAATTAGCTTAGTACTATCAATCAAAGGGGTCAATTCACTAAGAGTTAAATAACACTGATAAAAATGCAGTAAAATAACCCATGCAGAAACAAATGTACAAATGTTCAATTCACTGAGAATTGTGTGATAAATAACTACAGTGGTAAAGTTTCGATAATGCGGTAATTACCATATTTTCATTTTAATGCGGTAATTTATCACATTGAGCTGGTTGCTAAGGATCGGGCTGGGAAGCCGGCCGCCGCGTCCTTATCAACAGATGACTCATCAGCTGCCAGCAGGTTCCCCTGCTGACAGCTAAATGTAAAGAAAACATGATGGCAATAAAATAATCCTCACAATGACCTCACAAGGGGGCAAGGCCACTCGGTGACTCCTCCCCTTATATATTTAAGAACCGCTAGACAGCAGAGCAGGCAGTTGGTGGGAGCCTTTGTCCGGGCCAGAGTTTTTTTTTTCTTCTTTTTCAAGTCCTGACGGTGTGACGGGTGTCGTGATTGACATTGAATCTACTTCGGGCACATTAAAAAAAATTAAAAATTTAAGAAAGGAATTGTCAAAAACTGTGTGTGTATTTTTTATTTCTTTTGACACTTTTTTGGTGAAAGAATAGAGGTACAAATGTACCCCATACACATTCACATGGGGGGCAGGATCTGCAGTCCCCCGCCCACATACCCCCACAACCACCGCCCAGGGTTGTGGAGAAGAGGCCCTTGTCCCCATAAACAAGGGGACAAAGTGCTTTGGGAGGGGAGGGGAGGGCAGAGCCCCCCACCGGAAAGCACTCTCCCATGTTGCGGGCATGTAGCCTTATATGGTTGGGGGGGGGCGGCTCGCTCCTCCCCTCCCTTTCTTGACCTGCCGGGCTGCATGCTCAGGTAAGGGTCTGGTATGGATTTCGGGGGGAACCCCATGCCATTTGTTTTCTTTTTATTTTGATGTGGGGTTCCCCTTAATATCCATACCAGACCTGAAGGAAACCCGCTGACAGCTGACGAATCATGCCTTGTTAATGACGTGGCAGCCGGCTTCCCGGCCCTTTCCTTAGCAACCAGCTATTGGGGGGACCCCCACACTGTTTCTGACAAATACCTCATGTGATACCACCAGCAAAACCCTGGTCATTTTTGCATGTTTTTTACTCTCTACTCCAATTGTGAATTGGACTTCTCACATGTTTTTTTTTTTTTTTTTTTCACTAAACACTTTTTTTTTCTTTAGCAAAGCCATTTTCAATGTTTTGTAATTTTTTTGTGAATTCTTTATTTAAGACTCACATTCACATTAAGCGATTTAGAAGCGTGGGGCAATTGTGGCAAAATATGTATTGAAAAATCATACTAAGCTTGGTGCCCAAAAAGGAGCAGGAGCTTCTTTTGGGCGACAAACAAGTATAGGGCAGCTCATTGAATTGAATAGACTGCCCTGTGCGCAACACGTGAAAACGCATGTAAACCTCGCTTTCAAAATCGCAGAATCACAGGTGGGAACAAGGCCTTAGAGTAAACAGAACCTTTGTACAAAGAGTATGCAGGATAAGAGCAAGTCATTGACAGATGAAATCAGATTATTTACAAAGGAATCATACATATACACATAGAATACTCCCTATCTCTGCAGTAATATGAGGAAAGGCCATCAAACCGGGACAAGTAATCCTCAAGGATGTATTGAATAGGGTGACTCCACTACCTGTGACAAATCAAATGTAACCCGTATTAATGCTCATTAGAAAAAAAAAGAAACATTTCTTAGACAGGATACTGAATGCATTATATGTATAAATACTAGAAGAACCAAATCAAGACAAAGCATTCAGAAAGAGGTGTACAGGAAAAATGGCAGGGTCAATTTTTTGGACACATGGGATGGGGAAATGATAGACTCAGGATCTGAATTTTTCACATTTTATGTGTTGATTAATCTACAGATCAATGAAAACAGTCCACATTTGCTAAACACATTCTTTCAAGTCACCATTCCAAGCCATCTATGCTGCTTTTGTATTTGCTGCATATTTTAAGACATATTTTAGTTTATTTATATTTGTTTAAAATAAATGACTGGAGCATTTTGGTATGCTGAGTGTTGGGCTAAAAAAAAAAAGTCAGAATACTTTTCCAACATATAACACTTCTCATCTACAAAATTGAGTGCCTGTTATAGCAAAATATTCCCTTACCATGATTAATGTACTTTTAGTAACATAAACATTTTTTAACTAAGCCATCATTATTGTTGGCTGCTCTGGTTTTTGACAGTTCCAAAAAGTTATTTAACGTCTTCATTCCACTGGAGTTTTTCCATTGGGTAAAGAGGCCATCTATTATTGTCACAATTAAGCATCATGACTTTAAACTTTTTGGCCAAACTTGCACATTGATCCACATATAATATATCCAAATGTGCTTGTAACCAAAGGTAAAGTATACAAAAGAGAGTGCAGCTGTCACATTTCCTACATCATTATTCTGAGCAGATTGAACATTTAGCAAAAATGATAGGTTCTGCAACACTTGGCATGACGACCTAGTAATCAGTGAGTTGGAAGAACCAAACATCTGCCCTGACCAAGAGTGGATGTAACAATATAGCAATGGTTCTAATTGACACATTGTCACTTGCCAGGTCTGCTGCAGTATTCTGTGAAACGTGGCAATCCTGAAGGTCCAACTGCTATGTACAAAACAATTTTGTGAGATGGGGATTTGAGTACTGACTTACCCATAATGACTTGAAAAGCATTTATTTAGTTTCTTCGAAGGACCTTCCGAATGTTGGATTGATTTCAAAGTTAATATTCAGATTCTGCTACATTCCAGTTTGCTCAGCATGTGACATGTTGAATTTATATGTTGATTCTGAACATTTTACATTGTTTCATGAACTAAAGTGATGCATCACTAATATGTGATTTAACAGTTGTATTGAAAACAATGTGATTTCCATTGTCATGCAATTCTGTTTGATTCAAATCCCATCTGAAATCACACTAGCATGAACCAGACCTCAAAGTACTCCTCTCTAAACCAGTCTAAACCATTGTTTCTCAACCTTTTTTCAGTCAAGGTACCCTTTAAAATTCCAAACAACCTTGAGGCACCCCATTCTAAAATTATAAAAAAAAACGAAACCATTCATGTAGCAACATCCATATGCATAGGTGCATAGGACACGCAACATTAGCAGTGATTTATTCTTCCAAAGCAAATACACCTTTGCACACTGGTACTGATTAGTATTCCAATGTTTCTCTTCTCCCTCAGTTTCAGCGAATGTGACCCTGATGCTGAAGGGGAGGGACAGGTGCCCAATATCCTCCTTATTAACTAATGACATCATTGGTTGTTAGGCCACTGGTAGCTACAAGATAGTAATGTTGCACAATGAACACGTGTGGCTTTCTGTAACTAATAGGCAGGCTTGATCCACCTGCTGGCTTGTATACATTTTTTTGTCAATTTCTAGGTATTTTGCCAAGGCACACCTGAAGGCACCCTGGTTGAAAAAGGCTGGTCCAAACAAGTCTCATCCAGTTACTATGTGATGCCCAATCCACATATAGTAAACAAAAAAACTCCCTTTACATTCCCAGCCCCAGACAGTACAGCTTACAGTGGGATGTTTTCTGCAAGCTTTCAGTCCAGAAAGCAGTGGGCAGGACTGGGTGTGACCACCAGGTGCTGGCTGACATTCTAGAGGTTTGTGTTGTGAATCAGCAGTGACATTATGATAGTAATGGTAGCCCCCCCACCCCCTTAACTTCTCATTTCACTGTAGTGCGAGCGGGCACAACATACCAGAGAGGGACAACTATGCTCTACGTTCAGCAGCAGTGCATGATTACTGCCACCCCATCACAGGTAGCTGCATTAGGTAGACTTTACCGGCAGGCTGAACAGGTATTTGTGCCACTCTGCAGGGGGACTTAAAACTGTAAACCAAGGATAAAAGCTTTGTTTCCATGGTGCAACAGGGGCTTCCCCTATTCCATTTTGTTCAATTTGTTCTATCAATCAGCATTATGCCGTGGTAGAAAGAGACAAAGGTACTTTGGTGTAGGTTATTGTCCACCGAACTACTAACAAGTTGCTCTACCACATAAAGCATATCTATGTTCAAAAATTTAAATCATTATATTCAAACAAAAATACTTACCAGGGTTCTCTTAGACACATACATGCAATTCCTTAAAGTAAGGTCCCCATGAATACAATATTCCAAAACCCAGTTGTCCCAGAACCCAGCTGTCATGGTACATATTGTTAGCAATCACACAGTTAGAGAAAGATGGAGTGTTCTAAAAATGATTTTGGGGACTTAGGGGCTATACTGAAGAAAAGGTATTTTCGTAAATACTGCTCGTACATCGTGCCACACAAAAGAGGCAGCAATACCTTAGGAAACGTAATAAATGGCTGAGAATCTGATGCAGGAAGAAGTACAAAGCTGAACGGTATGTACACAAATGCTAGAAGTCTAGCTAACAAAATTGAGGAACTGGAGCTGCTGATGCATGAGGAGGATTTCAACTTTGTGGGAATAACATAAACTTGGTTGGATAGCTCACATGATTGGCTTGTGACTGTCCAGGGGTACTCCTTGTATCGGAGGGACAGGGAAGGAAGAAGAGAGGGTAGGGTGTGTCTGTATGTCAAAATGATTTGCTAGTGAGCAAGAGGGATGGCGTTACTAATAGGTCATGGGGAGAGGTAGAATCCCTGGGGCTAGAGCTTCAAAAGGTAAGGAAAAAATGGGAAATGAATATTGACAATATGCTACAGGCCCCCTAACCTGAAGGATGAGGAGGAGTCTGACCTCCTGTCACAGTTAGCAGGTCAATGTTATAATAGGGAACTTCAAATATCCAGGTATCACCTGGGCAGACAGAACTGCTCATTCATTTAAGGCCCGCCATTTCTTAAATGTGTTGCAGTACAACTTCATGTGTCAATTGCTGGATGCCCTAAATGGAAATAATGTGCTGCTAGATCTACTAATTACAAACACCACAGAGCTGACTGAAGATGTGGAAATAATGGAAACAGGAATCACAGAGTAATTACGTTCAGCGTAACTCATAGGAAAAAGGAAGCATGAGAGTACTGCAAGAACACTAAATTTTGAAAGAGCTAACTTTTCTAAACTGCTCTCCATACTACAAGATATTAAATGGGATCAGATTCTAGAAATATTGAACACAGAGAAAAAATGGTATATGCTTTAAGAACATATTAATTAATTTCATTAGTCAGTGTATTCCAATGTGTAACAAATATGAAAGAGTCAAGGTTAAACCCAGGTGGCTAAACTTTAGGGTAAAAAGGCATATAAAAGAGAAAAAAATGGCCTTTAAAAAATATAATGCTGAGGTCATCGTCAGCATCTCAAACACTACAAGGAATGAAATAAGAAATGTAAGAGTGCAATCAGACCAGCTAGAGAACACGAGAGACACATAGTGAAGGAGGGTAAAAAAAATCCTCAAAAATGTTTTAAATATATTAATAATAAGAAAGCAAAGTCAGAGCATATTGGCCCAATAAATGATGGTTGGGGGAAGTTGGGTACAAATGACAAGAAGGCAACTGTACAAAACGCATTCTTTTCACTTTTTGAAAAGAAAATGGAGGAGTATAGTAGACAACACAGTATTGTTAGTAACACTACAAGGAATGTAACCTTGTTGCTAGGAGAAGCCAGTGTCCAGAAAAGAATAGAAAAGCTTCATCTAAATAAATCACCAGGACTAGATGGCTTACACCTGGGAGTCCCCAAAGAACTTAGCCAGGTTACAGCTTGTATAACAGTGCAAATTTGCTGTCCCCTCAAAATAACTCAACAGACAGCCATTAACCACTTCAGCTCCGGAAGGATTTGCCCTCTTCCTGACCAGAGCACTCTTTGCAATTCGACACTGCGTCACTTTAACTGACAATTGCGTGGTCACACGACATTGTACCCAAACAAAATTGATGTCCTTTATTTCCTACAAATAGAGCTTTCTTTTGGTGGCATTTGATCACCTCTGCGTTTTTTATTTTTTGCGCTATAAACAAAAAAGAGCAACAATTTTGAAAAAAATATATATTTTTCACTTTTTGCTATAATACATATCCAAAAAAATATAAAAAAATTAATTTATTCATCAGTTTAAGTCAAAATGTATTCTACATATTTTTGGTAAATAAAATCGCAAAAAGCATTTATTGATTGGTTTGAGCAAATGTTATCACGTCTACAAACTTTGAGAATTGATATATGGTGTTTTTATTTTTATTTTTTTTACTAGCAATGTTGGCAATCTGTGATTTTTAGTGGGACTGCGATATTGCGCCGGACAGATTGGACACTTTTGGCACTTTTGTAGGATCACTGACATTTATACAGCGATCAGAGCTAAAAATAACCACTGATTACTGTGTAAATGTCACTGGCAGGGAAGTGGTTAAACTATAGGGGGTGATCAAGGGGTTAACTGTGTTCCCTCACTGTGTTCTAACTATGTGGGGGCTGGGCTGGCAGGGGCATGACAGATCTAACTGATCCCGATTACAGGGATCAGTAGATCACTGTCAAGTCCCCTGTCAGAACGGGGAACCGCCGTGTTTACATCGGCGGGTTCCCCGTTCTGGCTCTGTATTAGGCGATCGCAGGTCGCCAGCGGACATCAAGTCCACCTGACCCACGGCCACACTCACACAGCGTACAGCGGGCACAAGAGCCTGTCTGCGGCTGCGCGACTTGCCATTTATATACAGCGATTTGCGCAGCAGAGCCACTTTGCCGCAGTAAATGTATGCGACGCGGTTGGCAAGTGGTTAATGTCTAAGCCACTGGTAACAAAAGTGAGTACATCCTTAAGTGAAAATGTCCAAATTGGACCCAAAGTGTCAATATTTTGTGTGGCCACCATTATTTTCCAGCACTGCCTTAACCATCTTGGGCATGGAGTTCACCAGAGCTTCACAGGTTGCCATTGGAGTCCTTTTCCACTCCTCCATGATGACATTATGGAGCTGGTGGATATTAGAGACCTTGCGCTCTTCCACCTTCCGTTTGAGGATGCCCCACAGATGCTCAATAGGGTTTAGGTCTGGAGACATTCTTGGCCAGTCCATCACCTTTACCCTTAGCTTCTTTAGCAAGGCAGTGGTTGTCTTGGAGGTGTGTTTGGGGTCATTATCATGTTGGAATACTGCCCTGGGGCCCAGTCTCCGAGGGGAGGAGATCATGCTCTACTTCATGTCTTCATGCTTCATTTATGCCACAGTACATGTTGGCATACATGGTTCCCTCAATTAACCGTAGCTCCCCAGTTCCGGCAGCATGCAGCCCCAGACCATGACACTCCCACCACCATGCTTGACTGTAGGCAAGACACCCTTGTCTTTGTACTCCTCACCTGGTTGCCGCCACACCTGCTTGACACCATCTGAACCAAATAAGTTCATCTTGGTCTCATCGGACCACAGGACATGGTTCCAGTAATCCATGTCCTTAGTCTGCTAGTCCTCTGTCTTCAGCAAACTGTTTGCGGGCTTTCTTGTGCATCATCTTTATAAGAGGCTTCCTTCAGGGATGACAGCCATACAGACCAATTTGATGCAGTGTGCGGCTTATGGTCTGAGCACTGACAGGCTGACTCCCCAACCCTTCAACCTTTCCAGCAATGCTGGCAGCACTTATACGTCTATTTCCCAAAGACAACCTCTGGATATGACTCTCAGCACATGCACTCAACTTCTTTGGTCAACCATGGCGAGGCCTGTTTTGAGTAGAACCTGTCCTGTTAAACCGCTGCATGCAGTGTCTTGGCAATCTTCTTATAGCCTACACCATCTTTTTTTTACAGCAAAAACTCCTCAGAGAGTTCTTTGCCATGAGGTGCCATGTTGAACGTCCAGTGACCAGCATGAGTGAGAGCGATAACACCAAATTTAACACATCTGCTCCCCATTCACACCTGAGACCTTGTAACACTAACGAATCACCTGACACCGGGGAGGGAAAATGGCTAATTGGACCCAATTTGGACATTTTCACTTAGGGGTGTACTCACTTTTGTTGCCAGCGGTTTAGACATTAATGGCTGTGTGTTGAGTTATTTTGAGGTGACAGCAAATTTACACTGTTATACAAGATGTACACTCACTACTTTACACTGTAGCAAAGTGTCATTTCTTCAGTGTTGTCACATTAAAAGATATAATAAAATATTTACAAAAATGTGAGGGATGTACTCACTTTTGTGAGATACTGTAAATTATTGGAGGGGATGATAAGGAACAATATCCAAGAATTTGATTATGAAAAAAGTATTTTTAGTAGTAATCAGTATGGATTTATGAAAAATTGTTCTTGCCAGACCCCAATTTGTTAACATTCTATGAAGAAGTGAGCTGTCATCTAGATAAAATAAGGGAGGTGTACATGGTATATTCGGATTTTGCCAAAGCATTCAATACAGTTCCTTATAAGCGCTTAATTTAAAAACTGACAAAAAAGGAGGATGTGATCTAGCCACCACCACAATGACAAACCTCCATCCCTATTATACATATAAAAAAAAGGAAAAAAGAAAAAGTGGGACTTTGAATGAGGGATGTCAATGCAGACAGATACTGCATGGAATATATATGTATTGAACAAATACAGGTACATTTGAACATTCCATAGTCTGGAGATACATAATGCATTATTAGCTAGTAATATACCATATGCAAAAAAGCTGCCATGTAGATATACACATTGACAATACACATATATAACATTCGACTTGATAAAATTCAAATACATAAAATTGTATACACAGGCCAATAAAATTGAAAGATAATAAGCGGATCTTGTCAGGGCACCCTAAAAAACTCTACATGTTTCATGGCTCTCTGTCATTCGTCAGGAGTTAGGTGCGAATGTATAAAAGTCGACTGAACAGCGTCCAGCTGATATCAATGGATGGGGAGCCCCAGACAATTAGTCTGCCCTGGGGCTGAGGTGGCATACCCCAACCCAAACGGAAGGAGCCCAAAGGGAGGCCGGGTCAACATGGCACACATGGAGAGAGTATGTAAACCGTGATAATGTGTGGAATACCATGGATGAACTGTGTGTGATGCCTCTCTAAAAGTAAACACATTTCTTGAGGCCTTGAGATGTCAGTATAGTACAAATACCCCCCAAATGACTAATTTTTGACTCATTTTTTAAAAGTAGTCCGAGGTATTTAGTAAGAGGCATAGCAAGTTTTTTCAAGGTGTAATTTTTCCCACAATTCTTGGGAAAATTAAATTATTTTTTTTTACACAAAATTGTCATACAAAGTAGTTACTTCTCACACACAGCATATGCATGCTTCCAACTACACCCCTAAATACATTCTGCTACTCCTCCCGAGTATAGCGATACCACATGTGTGACACTTTTTCACAGCCTGGCCACATGGAGAGGTCCAACTTGCAAGGAGCACCGTCAGGCATTCTAGGAGCAGAAATTTCACATCTAATTTCCTAACAACCTATTACACTTTTGAAGGCCCTATAGCACCGGGACAATGGAATTACCCACAAAATGACCCCATTTTGGAAAGCAAACACCCCAACGTATAATCTATGAGGCATTATGAGTCTTTTGAAAGGTTCATTTCTTTCCACAAGTCTTCGGAAAACATGGAAAAAAATGAAAACTTATTTTTTTTTTTACACAAAGTTGTCAATTTATATGATATTTCTAACACAGAGCATGTACATGGCAAAAATTACACCCCAAAATACATTCTGCTACTCGTCCCGAGTATGGCGATACCACATGTGTGAGACTTTTACACAGCCTGGCCACATGCAGAGGTCCAACATACAGGGAGCACCATTAGGCGTTCTAGGAGCATAAATTACACATAAAATAACCTAACAACCTATTACATTTGGAAGGCCCTGGAGCACCATGACAATAGAATTACCCACAAAATGACCCCATTTAGGAAAGCAAACACCCCAACATATAATCTATGAGGCATTATGAGTCTTTTGAAAGGTTCATTTCTTTCCACAAGTCTTCGGAAAACATGGAAAGAAAATGAAAACTTATTTTTTTTTTACACAAAGTTGTCAATTTATATGATATTTCTAACACAGAGCATGTACATGGCAAAAATTACACCCAAAATTATGTTCTGCTACCCGTCCCGAGTATGGCGATACCACATGTGTGAGACTTTTACACAGCCTGGCCACATGCAGAGGTCCAACATACAGGGAGCACCATTAGGCGTTCTAGGAGCATAAATTTCACATAAAATAACCTAACAACCTATTACATTTTGAAGGCCCTGGAGCACCATGACAATGGAATTACCCACAAAATGACCCCATTTTGGAAAGCAAACACCCCAACGTATATTCTATGAGGCATTATGAGTCTTTTGAATGGTTCATTTCTTTCCACAAGTCTTCAGAAAACGTGGAAAGAAAGTGAAAATTTATTTTTTTTTTTTTTACACAAAGTTGTCAACTTATATGATATTTCTAACACAGAGCATGTACATGGCAAAAATTACACCCCAAAATACATTCTACTATTCGTCCCGAGTATGACAATACCACATGTGTCAGACTTTTAAACAGCCTGGCCACATAGAGAGGTCCAATATTGAAGTAGTACCTTTAGGCGTTCTACAGTAGGAGCATAAATTACACATCTAATTTCATTCCTACCTATCACACTTTTGAAGGTCCTGGAGCACCAGGACAATGGAATTACCCACAAAGTCACCTCATTTTGGAAAGCAAACACCCCAATTTATATTTTATGAGGCATGGGTACTCAGGTACTCTGATGGGCTAGTGACAGGTACTCGGGTACTCAGATGGATTGGTGACAGGTACTCGGGTACTCTGATGGGTTGGTGACAGCTACTCAGGTACTCAGATGGGCTGTGTCAGGTACTTTGATGGGGTGGTGACAGGTCTTCTTTATTATGGGGGGCAGGGGATCAGTGTGATTGGTGTGTACTGTAAGCGGTATAAAGCTGTTACCACAATCTCCTCACACACAATCGGTGTGTGAGCAGGAGGACCCGGTAACAGCTTGTTACCGTGGTTTGTTTACATCATGTGACCGGCTGTGATTGGTTACAGCTGGTCACATGTTAAACAGCAATTTTCATTAGCTCTTTACCCGAGGGACAAGCCTCAACCTCGATCGCCGCGATGTGGGCGGGCACGAGCAGTGTGAACACGGAAGTGACCGGGAATGTAGGAAGTGACCGGCTGTGACAGGACACTTTTTACTGGCTCTTTACCCTGATCGGGGATGGACTGAGTCACGAGGGACACGCCTGATCCCCGATCGCCGCGATGTGGGCCCCGGGGGAAGAAAATGGGAGGACGTCATATCACGTCCACCCAGGGTGGGGAGTGCACCTTGCCGGCGTATTATTACAATACGCTGCTAAGGAAGTGGTAAATTCTGTAAGGGGTTCTTTACTGTCAGAGCAGTAAGGATGTGGAGCTCCCTTCCACAGTGGGTGGGGTCTGCGGAATGCATCAAAAATGTCAAAAGGCTCTTTGATGGGCATCTTAGTGAATGCAATATAGAGAGATATGGGAAATTATATTACCACACAGGTTGAACTGGATGGACTGGTGTCTTTAATTAACCTTACCAACTATGTACCTATGTAACTATGAATTTATACAGATCTTTTGACAGTACTAGGCCAAGTACCAGCACAATTAAATGAGGAAGTGGGGTGAGGCACATAGACTTATGTACAATTAAGTACAGGGTATATTATTTGCCCCCAGTGACTGAACGAAGTGGCAGAGGAGCAAAGGAAAGATGAGTATGGAGGGAGATTTAAAGTAAACATGTTGCTTTGCCCTACATAAGCAATATATAGTTTAAAGTTGTTTTTGTTTTTCTATTGCAGTGCCATTTTAAAATGTTGCATCCCCTTTTTTACGACTTGAAAATGAGGTCACTCTGGTCTTGAGCTACAGTATATTAAAGCAGAGTTCCACCGTTGCCTATGTTTATTAAAAGTCAGCAGCTACAAAAAGTGGCTTCGCGGCCGGGCACGCAATGCATACTAGCACATTATCCTTTTACTTTGCAGGGATCAGTGTTTACTTCCTCTTTACATTCAACAGATGTAGCTTACAAATTATGGTACAGAACAATTATTGCAATATATTGAATTGAATGAATTAGGTTTGCAAAAATAACACGTTGATTAATTCCCTGTACAGTATCTGTGTATAGTTCTGTTAAATGTGATCACGATATTTCATGTGTACAGTGCCTTGAAGTATTCATACCCCTTGAAATTTTCCACATTTTGTCATGTTACAAGCAAAAACGTAAATGTATTTTATTGGGATTTTATGTGATAGACCAACACAAAGTGGCACATAATTGTGAAGTGGAAGGAAAATGATAAATGGTTTTCAATTTTTTACAAATAAATATGTGAAAAGTGTGGTGTCCATTTTCATTCAGCCCCTACAATACTTTGTAGAACCACCTTTCCCTGTAATTACAGCTGCAAGTCTTTTTGGGGATGACTCTACCAACTTTACACATCTAGAGGGGACATTTTTGCCCATTCCTCTTTGCAAAATAGCTCAAGCTCCGTCAGATTGGATGGAGAGCATCTGTGAACAGCAATTTTCAAGTCTTGTCACAGATTCTCAATTGGATTTAGGTCTGGACTTTGACTGGGCCATTCAAACACATGGGTATGCTTTGATCTAAACCATTCCGTTGGAGCTCTGGCTGTATGTTTAGGGCTGTTGTCCTGCTGGAAGATGAACCTCCGCCCCAGTCTCAAGTCTTTTGCAGACTCTAACATGTTTTCTTCTAAGATTGCCCTGTATTTGGCTCCATCCATCTTCCCATCAACTCTGACCAGCTTCCCTGTCCCTGCTGAAGAAAAGCATCCACACAACATGATGCTGCCATCACCATGTTTCACAGTAGGGATGGTGTGTTCAGGGTGATGTGCAGTGTTAGTGTTCCCCTAAAAGCATTTTGCAAAAAGTACAATTTTGGTCTCATCTGACCAGAGCACCTTCTTCCATATGTTTGTGTCCCCCACATGGCTTCTCACAAACTGCAAACTGGGCTTCATGTGGCTTTCTTCTTGTCACTCTTCCATAAAGGCCAGATTTGTGGAGTGTACGACTAATTATTGTCCTGTGAACAGATTCTCCCACTTGAGCTGTGGATCGCTACAGCTCCTCCAGACTTAACATGAGCCTCTTGGCTGCTTCTCTGATTAACCACTTCAATACCATGCACTTTCCGTGCAGACAAATTTTCAGCTTTTAGCACTATCACATTTTAAATGACAATTGTGTGGTCGTGGAACGCTGTACCCAAACAAAATTTTTATCATTTTTTCCCACAAATAGAGCTTTCTTTTGCTGGTATTTGATTGCCTCTGGGGTTTTTATTTTTTGCACTACAAATAAAAGAAGACCAAAAATTTTGAAAAAAATTAAAGTTTTTCTTTGTTTCTGTCACAAAACTGTAAATAAGTACATTTTCTCCTTCACTGATGGGCACTGATTAGGCTGCACTGATGAGGCAGTACTGATCGCCACTGATGAGGCGGCACTGATGAGCACTGATGATGCACTTATATGCAGCACTGATGGGCACTGATAGGCTGCACTGATAAGCAGCACTGATGGGCACTGATAGGCAGCACTGATAAGCCGCACTGATGGGCACTGATAGGTGCCACTGGTGGGCACTGATAGGTGCCACTGGTGAACATTGGTGGGTATTAATAGGCGGCACTGATAGAGGGCACTGCTAGGCAGCACCGATAAGGAGGCACTGGCAGGCATCACAGATGGGCACAGTGCCACCCCTATAGTATGGCGTGTGCCCCTTACCTGGTGGTCTTGGATGGGCTCCCTGATGGTCCCTGGGTGGTCTCCCTGGTGGTCCTGGGTGGCGATCCTAGGGGGGGTTGCACTGATAAACAATCAGCGCAGACGAGCTGCCGATCGGCTCTTCTCTACTCGCGTCTGCAGACGCGAGTAGAGGAAAAGCCGATACACGGCTCTTCCTATTTAAATTGTGATCAGCCGTGATTGGTCACGGCTGATCACGTGGTAAAGAGCTTCAGACGGAGGCTCTTTACTGATATCGGTAATGCGGTGTGTCAGGCGGACACAACGCCCCACTGATCGCCACAGGCGCGCGCGATCGCAGATTACCCGGCCAAACGTCATATGGTGTCCGGTCAGGATAACTGAATCACCGCCCGGCCGTCATTTGTCTATAATGGATGAATGAGTCACTGGACGACCGCACATCCAAAAAATTGCTGCTTTATTATAAAGTCATAAAATCCATGACATCATATGGCAAACAGTGGGTGCAATAGATCCAGAGACGAAGTGCAAAGCTAACGCGTTTCACGCCATAACTGGGCGCTTAATCATAGCTATGTGTGCAAAGCTGCATGCTGAATATATGTGAATTGGTGGCTGTTCCAAAGATAGGACTGAGGTGATTAGCAAGGCTGAAACCAATTAGCCAATTTAGATCCAAAATATCCACATATGCAGCACGGCAAAACAAACTCTGAATGAAATGTCAGTAGTTAAATGTGGAGACACAAGCATTTAAATAACAATAATAATGGACATAAGTCACATAACGTGTGTCTCCTACTATGTGTATACCAACAAAAAACAACAATCATTCACTTAGACCCCTTTCACACCAAGGCGTTGCACCTAAAAAACGCCCCCCAATACACCCCAGTGTGAAAGCCAGAGTGCTTTCACACTGGGGCGGTGCGCTTGCGGGACAGAAAAAAAAGTCCTGCAAGCAGCATCTTTACAGCCGTGTGGGAGCGGTGTATTCACCGCTCCTATACCGCCCCTGGCCATTGAAAACAATGGGGCAGCGCTCCCGAAGTGCCTGAACACCGCTTTGGGAGCGCTGCAAACCGGCACTTTTAACCCCTGTTTAACCCGTTGTGGGGGGTTAAAAGCGCACCGCCGCTGCCCGAATAGCGGTGCAATAGCTGTACATACAGTGTGATCTATTGAAAAATAGAATATGAGAAAACTAAAATACAGAAACCGTATGCAAACAGTTCCCTACACTATACATCTAAGAGGGATATAAGTGTAAACATAGATAGGCTTAAGTGAGTCATCGTTGCATAATAAAACACCCCCCCACGATTGGTAGAAGTGGGAAACATCCCATCATAATTCATTCCCATGGTTATTCTAATGCCTAATTGAAAGGTCCAATATACCTCTTTTTGGCATAAAATGCCAAACCTATCCCCACCTCTTTTGGGCATAACCACCTTCTCTATGCCCTGAATTAATAGACTGAATGTGTCTTTATTGTGTACTGTGATCCAATGTTTTGCGATATTAGTGCTGTGATCCTTGTCAATGTCGTTCAAATGGTCATATAGTCTGACCTTAAGCCTATGGGTGGTGCGCCCTACGACATTTGTCTATAGGCCGGGTGGGAAGTGGTTAATGCTCTTCTTGCCCGGCCTGTCAGTTTAGGTTGACGGTCTTGGTAGTTTTGCAGTTTTGCCATACTCTTTCCATTTTTGGATGATGGATTAAACGGTGCTCTGTGAGATGTTCAAAGCTTGGGATTTTTTTTTACAACCTAACCCTGCTTTAAACTTCTCCACAACTTTATCCCTGACCTGTCTGGTGTGTTCCTTGGCCTTCATGATGCGGTTTGTTCACTAAGGTGGTCTAAGGCTGGATTCACACATATGCATTTTAGTGCTTTGCATTTTGCAGATTTGCACTACAGTCCATTTATCATGGTTTCCTATGGAACACGTTCTGTAGTGCAAATCTGCAAAATGCACTAAAAATGCATAGGTGTGAATCCAGCCTTACAAACCTCTGAGGGCTTCACAAATTAAATTACACACAGGTGGACTCTATTTACTAATTAGATGACTTCTGAAGGCAATTGGTTCCACTAGATTTTACTTAGGGGGATCAGAGTAAGGGGGACTGAAAACGAATGCAAGCCACGCTTTTCACATATTGATTTGTAAAATAAAATGAAAACCTTTTATCATGGTTTCACAAGTATGTGCCACTTTGTGTTGGTTTATCACATAAAATCCCAATAAAATACATTTATGTTTTTGGTTGTAACATGACAAAATGTGGAACATTCAAGGGGTATGAATACTTTTTCAAGGCACTGTATCTAACCAGCTGTTGGGAATCTCATCATGATGACTAGTAGTGATATTATTTGCTCAAAAATAAGTTGATTTTCTAATATATACTTACATAATTACTAGTCTTAAATTTGCTTAACAGATATCTTGGTGGGTGGGCTGCACAATATAAAGTTAGTTTATTGCTTTTTCTGTAGTGTTTGGAATGCAGAGCACACCCTGCATCCAGAAAGCATGAAAAATGTTTACAGAAAAAAAAACTTTATTTGGGTGGAACTTAATGATACAACACAAACAGCCTGCTAAGCAGATGTGAATAGAATTGTCACTGTTGGATCTTCATGAAATTGCTAAATACTGTATAACAATTTATATGTTGTTACTTAATGTAATTGCCACGTGTCCAAATTCTATTCCCTTTAATTCGGTGTCTCCTAAAGCTGAAGTTTAATTTGCTTATATTTTTGCCTTTCCTGGTTCCTCACCAACATGTTAGTGACTTTTTAAACAAAACCTTTCTATTTTTATTTCATACTTTAAGACCTAGTAACATCATTACTGGATCTCTGTGCTTCTCTGTGCAATGCAAGCAGAATATGTCTGGTTGGAGAAGCTGGCAGAGTGCTGTACATTGCTTCCTGAAAACATCACAGCACCCTGCTTCAGTAGTCCTCTAAAGCAGTGTTCCCCAACCCTGTCCTCAAGGCCCACCAACAGGTCATGTTTTCAGGATTTCCATTATTTTGCACAAGTGATTTGATCAGTTTCACTGCCTTAGTAATTACCACAGCTGATTCATCTGAGGGAAATCCTGAAAACATGACCTGTTGATGGGCCTTGAGGACTGGGTTGGGGAACACTGCTCTAAAGAGCCCTCAGCCTTGATGCAAGCAGTGGGCTGGATCTGGGGAGAAGTTATACAAATATAAAAGCGCCTGGGCAGTGTTGGTCTGGAGGGGTAGTCGTTTCTTGGCAATGCCCACATGTGATGTTGAGCATCTGTAATTGAAGAACAGAAATGAAAAGGATCGGTCCGGAACAGTCAGAATAGGAAGGGAGGAGCAAGATAATTCTAGGCTTTCTTAAGCAAATTAAGTGAGGCAGGCTATCTGGTTCAAGTCCCTCTGAGAGGTAGGTGGCCTTGTATCTACCTCTAAAATAACAATAGCTTTGTGCTTTTGAAGTGGTTCTAAATACCAAAGTGTTTTTCTTTTTATTTACCGTAATGCATTCTTTGCATATGGGTAAAAAACTTTGCACTGCCTGTTAGCCCCCCCCACCCCCAACACTTAACCTGAGTCCTTTATCAATCCGACGCTGTGCCTGGCTGCAAGTCTCATCTAACCTCTTCCTGGTCTCACAGACTTTGCGTGATAGCAGTGGGAGCCATTGGCTCCTGCTGTTGTCAGTCAAATCCAGTGAGCAGGGGGTGGGGCCAATCTACACTGTGTGTGTCTCTGTGCAGATACAGAAGAGGAGGAGCCAAGATCACCAGCAGGGGACCCCAGAAAAAGTTTGGGGCTGCTCTGTGCAATACAGAGCAGGTAAGTATAAACCTGTTTAATATTTTAATAATAATAATAAAAAAAAGATTTTACACTCATTTTAATGTGTGTATATGTACAAACAAGAGATTCAGTGCTGCTACCCATACAACAAGATATCAACAGAGCTCACGGGTGCTTGTTCCACAGTCGCTTGTCTGAGAGTTGATCTTAATGGATTACTTCTCTCAGACACGTGTGTGTATGTAGGTATAGTTTCCTAAAGAAAAAGATAACCCAACAGGTAGCATAATTGGCTTTAGGAAGGAAATTAGGGATAAATAGGATTAAACAAATGTTAAATACGAATTAATTGAAATGAAAAGTCTGTTATATGCATGTAACAGCTGCAACTAATTACAGTGTAACAAAATAGTTCCAATGTATCAATCAATGATCACTATAACAAGTTGTTACAGTGAATACTCAACAGGGAGCCACCATTAGGAGACAGCAAGAATAAAGTGGCATTAAACCCAAAACCAAAAATGTATTTTATTGCAGCTAACCAATCATTAGATGTGTTGCTGCATCAGTTTTCTTTTCTTCAGCTTTTTTTCTCTGTATTTACTTGGTGATCTGGCCAGTAATACACCTCCTGTATTAGTGAGACACAACTCTGGAAGGATGAGAACAGGAGGCACCATTGTCGGTCTTGGGAGGGGAGTGTTAAACGTACTAGTAGAATTAGAACCACTAACAGATTAAAGTCAAACTTCAGCTCACACCAAGCAGTTACAGCAGGTTTTTGTTCCTTTTGAGATAAGAGTTTTACATTAATAAAAAAAAAACTGATCATTTTAATCACCCCTGCCAGTGTTAAGTGGTTTGTCTCATCCATGTAAACTGATACATTCTGCTGGAGAGTTTGTGCTGTGAAAAACAACAGAATTGCTGGCTGGATTCCCAGATGAAAATAGAAAAATGTTTGTTTTTGGGTTTAATACTGCTTGTATACCTTTGTAATATATACCAGTGGGCTTAACTGTAGTCATGCATTAAACCAGCTAAACAAAGGGCTTCTTCTATTTCTGATACTGCAGACTGATCTGTCAGCAGGAGGTTTTAAAGTATGGACTATGCATGGGCATATCTTTATGTTTGAGAAAGTGAATAAATGAATACTGCAATTCAAGGAAGGAAATCAATTGCAGTGACTATGCATACACGAATGCCCCGTACACACGGGCAGAATGTCAGGAGACATTTACCGGTTCAAAAAAAAAGCCGGCCGACATTCTGCCCATGTGTATGTCGGTCTGTCAGACAGAAGCTGGCTTTTGTTGGACATGCATGCTGGAAAACCAGCAGTCGATTGGGGTGTTCTGGCAGGGGGGTCTCCCCCTGTCAGAACACAACAGCTCAGCAAGGGAGATCGCTGAACTAACCTCGCATGGTTAGTACAGTGTCTCTGACCGGAGCTGTCTTATGTTGACCCTTCTGCCCTAATTCCTGGTTGGTGCCTTCCTTGAGCAGGTGATATTAATCTTTACTTTACAGCAATGCTAATTGTGGATTTCACATGAATGGCTTGAGTGATCTCCTGTGTCATAGAGATTCTGTAAAAGGTAGGGTGAGGGTTTCCCTGAGAAGCATGAGGGCAGAGGCGGCTCTCTAATTAGGCAAATTAGGCGGTCGCCTAAGGCCTCACCCTCACAGGGGCCTCACGACCGCCTAATTGAAGAGCCGACTCTGCTGACACAATGCCTGCGCAGGGCTTCGCTCCGGTCTACAGCTGCGTCTGCCTGTGAGCTCCATGGCCAGGCAGTGGGGAGAGAAACTGAAACTATAACTTGGGGAGGGGGCGGGACCAGCGCTGTAATGTCCGAGCCGAGACAGCAGAATGGGCAGGACACTCATCCCAGGGGCCGGACATGGGGGTGCAGGTCAACCCCCCTCCCCCGTTGTTACCCCCCACTTAATGATCCATGGAGCGATCCTGATTCCCTGCACGCCCGGAGGATGTGGCAGGAAGGGGAAGAGGAGGGTCCCGCCGGGGAGGAAGCATCGCCAAGGCTGGATGGAGCTGAGCCGATGGAGGTAAGGCAGAAGAGCTGTGTGGGCCGCTCCTCTCTGGG
>BLSH010295959.1:810238-829116 GCA_018402905.1 Glandirana rugosa
TAAAAAAAAAAAAAAAAAAAAAAAAAGGAGTGGTGAAAATAATGGGCATAGTCAGCACTCTTGATGAGTACATATGACAGGTCAATCCCCATAGCACTGGAAGATTATAGCTGTGGGGTGTGAGGGCAGATGGCTGCACATTTATTAATTTAATACAGGTACTTATATAGCGCTGTCAATGTATGTAGCGCTTTACGTATATATTGTACATTCACATCAGTCCCTGCCCTCAAGGAGCTTACAATCTAAGATCCCTAACTCACATTCATACATACACATATTAGGGCCAATTTAGACAGGGGTCAATGAGCCTACCAGCATGTCTTTGGACAAGAACAGCTGGATGTAGCACAAGGGACACTTCTCATGATTAGCAAGCACCATCCCTTGTGCTGATTTAAAATAAAATTGTCTAAATTTAAGCTTTAAATGTAGAATATATATATATAATCTAAATGTCATTAATTTGCCTTTAACATAACATTTTTCCATTAGGTACAAAGCTCTCTGCCTCAATTTCACAACTGTTGTCTGTTTCCAGATATCACTAAGAAGGGAGGGTACCAAAATAACCTTAGTCCAGTTTTCCCCAGAGATACTTTGAAGGTGCACATAGGGTTTCTATATCAACACTTCAAAGATCACTCTGTTATTTAACACATCCTTATAATAAATACACATGCAAGGGTTCTTCAGCACACATTTTTAAACTCTATTAAATATAAAAAGTTTTTGAAGACCCCTCGTATAATCATTATAATGATATTAATATAGCTAACCTTGACAGCTATTTTAACTGAGACTTCCTGTATTGTTTGCAAAGGTGGATACAAACGTCCTTCTTCCAAATGTTCATCAGAAACTTGATCAGCTATGATCTAGGAATTAGAAAAAAAAAGTAAACTAAAAAAAGAGCTATTGGTGATTTGCTCCAAACATATATTATTTGGAGCCAAATAAACATAACAGAACATAACAGTAACACATACATAATAATGGTGCATGCAAAACTTTGAAACTATACAACATCACAATCCTGAGTTTGGAAATGAACCTCATTACAAACCATTATGCAGTGCTTGTCTTTCTCAGTGTTAACATGTGAAACTTATGAAAACAAGAGCAGTTTCTTTTATTTTCATAAGCATGTACAGTGCTGTATTACAATCTATACTATAATCGCCTCCAAACATTTGCCAAAATATTTCAAGTTTTACAGTGTTTAACAGTTGATTCAGTTTGAATAAAAGCTCAACAGATGTTTGCAAATAATTACCAGAGGTCAAAGTTATTTTATATCTTCATATTAGGACTTGTTTAATTGGAATAATCGTTTTATATGAAAAAGTTAATAGTCACAAAGCGCAGTTAGTGTATTATAATTTACATAGTTACCTTAAATATCTTAATGTTGGATTTCCTGTGGCACACTTTAATATGAACATTGCAGTATCAGGGACTAAGGGAGAAGGTGGGAGAGTTCCTCTTGCCAGGTAAAAGTACAGTACATCTGAAGCCAAAACTTTGTGCATTTTTTCTTGTTTTTATAGTTTTGGGTAGAGTAGTAAGGTTAAAAGGTTTATTAGGTTTTTGGGGCTTTTTTTTTTTGTTGTTGTTTGTGTCTAGTTGGAGAGATTCCCCATCACTTTATGTTCTGGTAACACAACAGGAAGTAAGTAGAAATACAGTACCTCCAATGTAAACAGTGCTCAAAAGGGTGGACACTCAAAATATTGCAAATTCTATATAATGAACTTAGGGAGACCTAAAAGGAATCCATTTGTAACATCTAATAATCCCAACTACTAACTACAGAAGTGAGGATTGGATGCAAGAATGTGAGAGCAATGTAACCGAAATTAGCTTGTCCTTTAAATTCCTTGTTTCTCTCTTGTATCCTATAACTGATTATGAATGACTGTTATTAAGAAGCCATGCGGTTGTATGAGATCATGTTTATCACCTCTCTGGCTTTTGTGGCAAGACAGACTAGTACTCAGGTGTTCACTTTCTAAAGCCAAATAAAACAGAGAGTAACTTTGATTTCAGTTGATAAATGCAAGGTATTTCAAGCTGTAATACCTTCTAATTGCGGACAATTTCACAGTGATGACAAGCTATGTTCCCTGTTTTTATGAGTTTTACCAAGAACAAAAATGTCAAGGATTTTATGAACTAATAAAAAAGTTTTGGCACTGTTACCTGGATGCCCCGCTAACTTAATAGATAATCCCATTAAAAAATGTAATCTATGCTGTAAAGATGCCAAGATGTGCACGTGCTGTATATCATTAGCTGAAATGCCGCAGAACAATGAAAAATGTACAGAAAACTCATATCTGAATCAGAAAGATGCATTGGGGTTTATTCACTAAAGCGGTGGAGGCTGTTCACTTTGAAAAGTGTATGCAAAGCTAAGAATTGCAAATAAGGTGAACCTGTGTTTACATAGAATACCTAATCATGTTATAAGGAAATTAATAAGGGCATTTATGACAAAACATGGATACCTTCATCATATAAGCTCAGTGAACATTTTCTTAAGACCCCTTCAACATGGGGCAGGCACTATTGGAGTCTGCCAGCCCAGTGGGGAATCTGTCCGCTGATCCCCGCTGAGCAGAGTGGATGGCTGATCTGTGTTCGCTTTGCTTATGCAGAGCAGACACAGACACAACCTGCTCTCCTCGATGGGCGGGTGCATGTAAATGGACTGCCTGTCTGTTTATACCCTACCAATCCGATTTGCCAGACGAATGCGTAAGGGTTCCCCATCCATCTGTTTTTAGAGGATAAGATCTGATGTCGACGGATTACACATGGTTTGTTATCCTTTGCAAGATGACATTTTGCCACATTTACTAAGCTCTGTGGAAAAGTGTCATGCAAAGTGCAACTTCCCTTGCAAAGCAAGCCCTTTGATGGTATGAGCCTCCTTTCCTTTTGCTGACACGGCTACTTCAGCGATCGCCGCTAACTTCCGTGTTCAGTGCAGAGCGGCTTCCCTGCTGCTTAGTGAACACAGTAGGATAGTCATTCGGAACAGGAGCCATTCAGAGAACACTTTGCATTTCCTCAGTGAATGCAAAGCATGTTCTGATTGGATGAGATGAAGAAGTGGTGCGGTGACACCACAATTTCCATCTTGTCCAATCAGAGAATGCTTTGCATTTATTGCAACAATGCAAAGAGGAGAATTTTTTTAAAAAGTGGAGCTGCCAGAATCTGGAGCAGCTTCTAGCTGTCATTATCAAAGCTTAACTGAATAAGATGAAAATAGAAGGTAATTGGTGCCTATGCAAAGCTGCTCGAGTTTTGATAGATTCCTTCTAAAGGGTTTACTGAATGGCGCCTGTGACGTGCAAATTACCGCCTGTATCCTAAGCAGTAGGGCAGTGGCTTGGCTAGGGACTCTGCAACTAATGACAATCACTGTAGTAGTTGTGACTACTAGAGCAATTTACAGCTTTTATTGGGCACAGCCAGGTATAGAATATAACATACTTACATTCGTCCAAGCTGGACCAATGGAACTATGTAAAAACATCCATACCTAAAGTTCAACTTCAAAGGCTAAAAATAATAATAAATGCACATATTTTTGCAGGATATTTTTTTTTTCACATGAGCTAGCAAAGCATTGGATCATAGATGCAATGTCAGGCTCATGCAAACCCTTCTTCCAGCTATCTGTCCAGACCTCTGTATAGGCATTTTAGTTGGAGAGCTGGAAGATGGACTGCATCTGTCAAAGGACTATGAGGACGCTAATTACCACATTTGTATCCGATTGAGAACTACACGTCTGTATGCCGTAGTGGAAGAGGGGACTTGTAGTTGAGTCATTCACAGATATTGGTGAATGAAAGACACAGCTGTGTGGATGGAGAAAACCCCTGCAGGCTATCACAACTGAGGGCCACTTTTGGGGTGTTAAATACAGGTGCAACATGTAACATGTTGCTAAAGGTAGAGTTAGCTTTTAAAAGGTTGGTTTAGTGCTACTCCATTGACTCTGGTCTAAGTACTTGACCAGGAATGTCTTTATATTAACTGCAGTGTAAAATTAAAGATTTAGTACAGCCGAAAATGTTATATCAATTATGGGTGATGTTTAGTAGGCTGATTCATCTGCTAGTCTTGTATATATTGTATCTCGGGTACTCCACCAATGCAATCTCCCTTTCACAGTTCCTAGATCTCTTCCTGCCTTTTTTGACATTATTGGCCACCTCTAATGCCGCGGTGCGACTGTTGTAGGACCGTATGTTCAACAATCGGCTGTTAGAGGTCAAGTAATCGACCAACAAAGCCGAACATAGTAACGTGTTGCGAGCATATAACGAGGAAGTTCAGGTGAATGTGATTTGTGAATTAGGAACACAGGTTTACACGACCGAACACTTCCTGGATTAAGAACATGCGTTTTTGCACTTTCAACTTTTGTTGGCCCAACTTCTGTACCCACGAGTCAACAGTCGTACAACGGCTTGTTGGCCAACAAAAGTTCTCTAGTCGGCTCAGCCAACTTCTGTTGTACGACTGTCGAACCTCGGCTGTTGTAATTGCGCATACTAACGGTGGGATTATCGTACAACAAGCTGTTGTACGACCGTTGTTGTACGGCAGTTGCACCGTGTGTACGGGCCATTAGTGTTCCATTGTCAACTGATTTTTTTTGTTTCTAAAGTATAAAGAAATTACAAAGAGTGTGGAACCCCCAAGTGATTGCCCTAGCAATTGTTCAGTTGAAGCACAGAGAACTCACTCCAGGAGTCCCTCACAGATATAAGAAAATCATTAGGTGATTTAATTATTCAGCATTATCCAAAAACTGAAACAATAGTTTTCATTGAATGACCCTTAAACTGAGTATTACACATAGACAACAATACAAAAAAAATTCACACTGTTTTCAAATGGACTGAACTCCTGCTAAACTATGTTATACAATGTCAAAAATAGAACTAACATAAAAATTTAAATCTGGAATAGTTTTTTTTGTAGATATTCCACATTAATGTGTCCATTGATGTGTGCTAATATGATAGTAAACCTATTTCATCATTTATATAGTCAGCTGTAGACAGACCTAATGCCTGAAGCTCGGGGAATTAATATCCACAACTGTAATGGAATTACTTGCTGCTAAAATGGAAAATAACACATGAAGTCTCTGCAGGAGAAATATGTATCCAATGTTTTAATAATGTAAGACATTATTAGAAGTGTACAGTGACCTCTCATCTCACTCCTCTAGTGCTTCTTACCTCAGCAGTGGTCAGGAAAACATCATCACTTATGTGCCTCACACCACATGCAACAATACCAAGGGCCACGCCCGGGAACACATAGGAATTGTTGCCCTGCCCTGGATACAGTGTTCGCCCATCTGGTAGCGTGACAGGATCGAAAGGACTTCCACTTGCAAAAATCCCTCGGCCCTGTGTTTAATGTGAATATCATTAGAAGATAGAGTGCTTGGATTACTTGTTCTTTTGACTAAAAAGAACTGTCACAAAATTAAAGAGAGTCATATTTAATAACTGTCAAAAAATGATTGGTGTAAACAAAACTAATTAATTGTTGACCACAGTGGAAAAATAAACAAAAATAGAGAAATCTTGCATTTATTTTGATTTCTTTATTTTCAGCATACCTGGGGAGTCTTACAGATGAGGGGGTTATACGTTCCATTTTAACTGTAAATTTTGTACAACCAAAACAGTTGAATGCGGAACATCTTTTTGTGTAATTCATAGTAATCCATTTGCTGGGCTCTGGAAATTCTGATTCTGTTTTTCAGATGGACGGGCATGTTAGAGAGTATTAAAGAGCTAGTGTGAACTCTGTAAGCGTTCAGTAACACAATAAATTAAAAAGTTTATAATAAATTTTTATTCACATCAAGTTAAAATTACATTTAAAATATTTTGTCAGCATCCAAATTACAGCAATGAGCTTGGTATCTTTCCATAACAGCTACAAAGATATCAATGATTGCCGGCTTCATCAGGAGGAGTGTTACTGGTAATCAATACGCTGCATACAAAATAATAAATACATCAGTTACATATACATATAATACATGTATTATATTATATGGTATTTATGTATTTATTTTGTATGCAGTTTAATAATTACCAACAACACTCCTCCTGATGAAGCCATTGTTGGCAAAACATGTTGAGCGAGACATCAGTGTAGTTGTTATGGAGAGATACCAAGCTCATTGCTGTAATTTGGATGCTGACAAAATATTTTAAATGCGATTTTAACTTGATGTAAATAAATGTTGTTATAAACTTTTTAAATATATTGTGTTACTTTGCACCTTTAAAATACCACCTTTTGGCTATTGTTGTAAAAATATTATTAGGGATGTGGTGCCATTATTTTTAAAGTCTCCTTTGGTCCAGTTACAAATATTTATAGTATTCTGTAGGCATTAAGGAAAAATGAGCCTATGTGTACATCCCACATTTATTCCACATACTGCTAGAGTTGATTAAATCTTATCTTGGCACTGTCCTGTAAACCATTCATTGTCACCCATTGCAGAGTTCCAGTTAAACAGTTGGCTTTACATCCCTAGCTTTCACTACAAAATTACTAGTTGGCGCTGCGGGGTTGCTGATTGGAGGAAGCCAGATCAAGAAAACCAACTGTATAATAGAGATTTAAATTAGATGTCTCAGCCCTGCTTTATTTATTTACTGTAAAAAGGTAAATCATTTTAATTAACTGTTTTGTTCTGTAAATAGCAAGTGGTGGAGTTTGCAGTAACCTAAAAATTGCAGATAAATCACAAAGAAATCACTTATTTTAAATGCTTACTTGCATAATTTTTACTTTCCATAGACTATATTTTATTTAATTACAATGTGCCTTTTAACATTTTAGGAAGGTTGAAGTCTTTGGGAATAGCCGATTCCCTAGTACCAATCCCTCCCCTCCCCATACACGTCATAGCCCTCTCCTCTTCTGCGTGTGTTTAACCTCTTCACGCCGTAAGCATATATGTGGCCTATCAGCAGGTGGGCCTTAACACCAAGAGGCCGCATATATGTGCTCTAGAATGTAAACAGAGCTGTGCGAAGAGCGCATGCCCTGCGGGCTCCTGGTGGCTAACAGAATGCTCCCGATCATGTTACAAAGCTTTCTGATCATTCGACCGCTGTGACAGCCAAACACGCAGTCACATGACACATGATCAAAAACCCCGCCCCACCTCCTGGCATTAAAAACCTCTTATAGGGCCAGAAAGCACCAGCGTTAAGGAGTTAATTACTGTCTGTACTGGCCTATCTCCTCCGCCCATCACCTGTCTACATAACATTTTATGTACAGTATCTGCTGGCGGATACTATATTGTGTGACCTGAGACAGCTGTGAGACCGATGGCTGCTGACACACATCCCAGATGGCAGTGCCCAGCGGCAATCTCAGGACTTATTGGATGTGTTTACAGGTAAATAATATGCAGAAATGTATTAAATGCAGATATAATCTTATAGAAGCATGTGTTGAAATGAACGGTCTAGTGACAGGGCCTCTTAAAGTGATATTAAATCCAAAACCTAAAATGTAATACATTGCAGTTTAACAGTCAATAGTTATTGTGGCTGCATTTGTTTTCATTTTTAGGCTTTTTCCCTCTTTTTTACCTGGTGATCTGGCCAGTACCACACCTTGTGTATTAGTGAGATGTACAGTAACTCTGGATAAAGGAGCAACAGAGACACCCTTGGACAGGAACATTGCCAGTCTGGGGGAAGGGGAGCATTAGATGCACTAGCAGATTTAGACACTAGCAAACTGAAGCCAAACTCCAGCTAACACTTTTTTAAGCAGTTATAGCAAATATTATTTTTTTTTCCTTTTGGGATAAGAGCCGGTTCACACTGCCACGACTTGTTAGGTGACTTGAGTCGCATGATAAGTCTTCTCCATGCAGTGCAATGGAACTGTTCTAATAGCAGTGACTTAAGCCACTCCGACTTAGAAAAAGGTTCTTGTATGACTTTGAGGGAGACTTCAGGTGACTTGCATTGACTTCTATCACAGGAGTCGCCTGCAAGCCACACTCATGTCGCGCTGTGCGGGCCGGCTCAGAGTCGCCTCGTAAGTCGGATCGCCCGTGTGTGAATCGAGTCTAAAGCTTTTACATAAATAAATAAAAGCTGGCCATTGTAAAAAAATAAAAGCTGATCCCTCTCAGTGATAAATGGTTTGTCTCAACCCCCTAACTGCTACAGCTCCAGGACAGCTTGTTCTGTTGAAAAACAACAGAACTACTGGCAGGATCACCAGGTGAAAATAAAGGAAAGAAAGCCTGAAACATAACACAGTCATCACATCTAAGAATTGGTAAGTAAATGTTTTCTTTGGGGTTTAATACCACTTTAAGAGATACTATCTCTCTAAATGTAAGGTTAATTATGTTATGTTTACACTATGAGAGTTATTGGAATTCACCTCTTTCACTATGCGATAAAATAAGAGAAGAAATAATCCATATTGCTGAACTATTTCTAATTAGCTGTCATGGCGGACAGCATGATAGCACAGAATTTCCAGTCCACTGTCTCTCATAGTAGCAAGGTAACATGCTGTCAATTATAAGAAGATGTACACTTACATGAATTACATGTATTTCCTTTAATTTAGAAGAAAAAGTAGGGGCTCCAGCTCAAGGACCAAAATACACAGTGAGAATACTAAAAGGAAAACCTTGCCCCATGGTAGACATGATGCTCTTATTATTCAGTGCTCTAAAAATTTCTTCCAAGGATCGTATAACAGAGTGCAACACCATGTAAGGTAAATCACACAAATGTGTTTAAGTGAATGTTTGGCTGTGATATGGCAGGTGTTTCCTAAAAAGAAGTATTTTATTTGACCACTCTTGTAAAACACAGATGTACGCTTTCTTTTTTTTTTTTTTAGAGAGTTTCTGTAAAACTCAGTTCATTTGGTGACCTATAAAAGGAAATACTAGACTAATAGCTATAGATTCCATTTGCTGCTTAGTGGAAAGCTGCAGGAACTCAGGAACTATAACAGCGACCGGTGTTCTTACCTCAGTCAGGCCATAACATTGTTCTGCAGTGCACTCTGCTTTACTTGTTGGATTGCTGAGGGCGAATATAATCGGACGCTTGTTCAGTACAGCCATGTCTTTCAAAATCTGCTCAGTAAATGCTCCACCTATTGCTGCAACACCTATGAAATAAACAATGCTGTAATAAACATGACCACAATACAAAACCAAGGAAGCATCTATAACTACAGTTAACATATCACCTATTAAAGCGGTTGGTTTGATATCTTTAACAACATCTTCCAGATTCTTCATTTCCTTGTGTGGATGGGCAAAACGCTCCTTTTCATGGGTGAGAGAAGACCTGCCCTGTAAGAAAGATATTCGCAAATTAAACCTGACTGTAATGGTGGAACTTCTGTAACCCAAACTTCAGAAAGCTGCGGCTGTGTTCTTGATGCTTGTGCTCTAGGTATAGTCAGGGCCGGTGCTACTGCCAGGCGAACTAGGCTGCAGCCTAGGGCACAATGCTGCCTAGGATGCAACCACAGCTGCAGATCTCAATCTTCAATAAACAAGCAAAGAACCATAGGGGTTGATTTACTAAAGCTTGAAAGTGCAAAATTTGGTGCAGCTCCACACAGAAACCAATCAGCTTCAAGGTTTTATTGTCAAAGCTTGATTGAATAAGCTGAGGTTAGAAGCTGATTGGCTAGCAAGCACAGCTGCACCGGTTTTTGCACTCTCCAGCTTTAGTAAATCAACCCCATAGTGTTCTTGGTTTTGACTTTATTAAATAAACAAAACTCAGATTAAAAACACTTACATGAATGAAACAACAGAAATGCTTTTAAATTCTCTGCTCATTAATCAAACCTATCCACAAAGCCACAATTACACTCACCTGCTCGCTTCCCGGCACTCCTCTCTCTTTCAGCAGTGTCTGTGTATCAGCTCCAGTGCACTGATGTCACCAGGGAATGCTCCACCTTATGCATTACATCTCTACTAGACCTTGTCAGAGGATGTCAGAGGTGACATCATTGTGCTGGAGCCAATACACAGACACAGCTGAAAGAGAGAGGAGTGCCGAGAAGTGAACAGGTAAGTGTTCTTGTGGCTTTGCATTGATTACTGAGCAGAGGATTTACAAGCATGTGTATTGTATTGTGTACACAAGTGTTTTTAGTTCAATCTTATTTTATTGAAAGACCAGGTATAACAAGCATGCAAAGTGACATAATAAATAGATATTATCAAATACATTTTATACAAAAAGAGCAGGGTTCCACAAAGTTTGTGATAGTCTCTGCTTTTGGTTTTTAAACAAAACACTACTAAGTAGAACAAAAGGAGAACATTAACAAACATATAGCTATAGTATCATAGCATCAGTGTCATGGGTTGTGTAGTCACTAGGCGAAGTAGGCGACCGCCTAGGGTGCACTGCTGCCTAGGGGCGCCTGGCCACTGTTGATCTGTCACTGGCCCTGCATTGATTCATGTAAAAATTGACACTGTCTGACTGAGATAATGAGATTGCATTATCACATGCCATTTACAAATGTATATGGAAATAGTGAGTGATCTGCCAAATACCCCCGCCCCCACCCCCCATGAGGCTGTATTTGATGGGCACAGGTGAAGCTGTATTTGATGGTAACAGGTGAAGCTGTATTTGATGGGTACAGGTGAGGCCTGTATTGATTGGCGCTGGTGAAGCTGTATTTGATGGGCACAGGTGAGGCTCTATTTGATGGGCACAGGTGAAGCTGTATTTGATGGGCACAGGTGAAGCTGTATTTGATGGGCACAGGTGAGGCTGTATTTGATGGGCACAGGTGAAGGTGTATTTGATGGGCACAGGTGAGGCTGTATTTGATGGGCACAGGTGAAGCTGTATTTGATGGGCACAGGTGAAGCTGTATTTGATGGGCACAGGTGAGGCTGTATTTGATGGGCACAGGTGAGGCTGTATTTGATGGGCACAGGTGAGGCTGTATTGATTGGGGCTGGTGAAGCTGTATTTGATGTGCACAGGTGAGGCTGTATTGATTGGCGCTGGTGAGGCTGTATTTGATGGGCACAGGTGAGGCTGTATTGATTGGCGCTGGTGAAGCTGTATTTGATGATCAGGTTGGGCAGAGTAAAGGGGGTGGAGCCAAGGGCGGCAAAATTAGGTTTCGCCTAGGGTGTCAAAAATCCTTGCACCAGCCCTGGGTGTAGTAGCACACTATTAAACAGTAAGGCATAGTGTATTGTACTGAGACACTTTCACTTGCAAAGAGTGATATGCTGTAGCGATGACATGCTGTCTTTGTAAGGTGGGGAAACATTGCGTAACTAATGTTCCAAGAGAAGTTTTTTTTTTTTTGGTACAAATCATACAAAAGAGTAAAATGAGGATTTTTTTTATCATTTTATCTGGAGCATGTAAGTGCGATTCTTTTTTATTAAAAAGCCTTTTTAAAGGATATCATGCTATGTAGCGCCTTTTGTTTCTACTGAGGTGATATGAGGATACCCCGCAATGCTTACCCATAACTAAAGGTATTGATGTGGATATTTCCCACCCCTATGAGACCGGGTTGTGGAGACAACACCTTGATTGTGTCCCTTTGAAGTGGAGACGTATTTTATGGGATCCTGATTGGAGTCCATGCATTGTGACCCATTGGAGATACATGCGTTCAATCCAGACTTGTCTGGTAAGAGTACCCTGTATTATCTCTGGTGGCGGTGGCACTGCATGTTGGTGATAGCTGGAAGTTTGGCCTAATCTTTCATCTGATCAACTTGAAGGACACTCTTGTTGCATGAATGTGAATTCCATTTGACCAGCTTGAAGAATGCTCTTGTTGCATGAATGTGAATTCATATATATCGATGAGGAGACTTATTCACTGGAACTATAGACTATTGTGTTTACTCAACATTTTTTCATTTTTACTTTTTCAATTTCTATTCACTTATTAATCTAATGCACATATGATGCAAATTTATGTAGTGTTTGATGTACACATATGAACTCTCCCCACCAACCAGTGGGAATCACTTTTTAGCGCTGCACTTATTTGTTTGTAATGTCATACAAAAGAGTACAAGAAATAGAAAGGGGAGGAGAAGAGCAGAATCAAGATTAGGAGTAGAGGAACACTCCATCCAGGCCAAGGTGTAGTAGTATCTGGTTCACCTTCAACCCATGGGACAAACTCCATAGAGTACCGAAACCTGGACCAAGAAGTCCATGTAATGGAAAATTGCTCTTTCTCTCCGTTTTCCTGGGCCAATATACGTTCCAGGTCTCTAATACGATACACCTCAGTAGCCCAATCACCCAGGGAAGGCATATCTGTTGATCTCCAGTGTCGGGGAATCACTGCCCATGTCGCGGCTAGGAAGGGTCGCAGCACATCTTTTTTTGTTGATTTAAGAGGGCCCAGGATCAGAGATAAGAGGGCTACCTCTGGTGAGGGTTGGATGGAGGTCACCATCAGTTTGCAGTACAGATCAAACATTTTTTGCCAGAATTTTCTTACAGGAAGGCAATCCCACCAGATGTGGAGCAAGATACCTCTAGAGGACAAACATCTCCAACAGGTGTCTGGCAGCGAAGGGTTGTCACAGTTCTGCTTCCCAAGTCTGCATGTATGATGGGAGGTCAGGAGAAGAAGCCCTGAGTTGTAGGGAGTAAAGGTGGGAGACTACATGGGCCGGGGAATCAGCCTGCAGGAGCATATCTTTGAGTCCTGATGGTTCAGATAAAATATCTGACAAGGAGGGGAAATTACGAATATGTGATAAGACTTGTTGTCTCTGAAGCTACTGCTTTGGGTGATGAGAGGACGACCGGGAACTCATGTAAGTGTTTTTAATCTGAGTTTTTTTTTTAATAAAGTCAAAATCAAGAGCACTATATTTGTTTGCTTGATTATTGAGGGTAACGTTTATGGAATCTGGTCCTGGATACAAGATACTTGGAAGAAAATTAAGATCTATGTGACACTACACTGGGAAAAAGATCAGAGCCGTGTAAGACCTTATTTTTTAGAGGTCTGTCTACAAATACAAGAAAAAAAATCCCAAAGCAACGGCTATGCATATACTTTAAAGTGGAGGAAAACTAACTAAAAATGTTCCCTCCTCCTCCTACCTATCCTTCCTAAGCTGTATAGGTGGCCATAGATGATTTGTTTTTTTTTTATCATTCAGCCAGTTACATACAGGCTACATAAGGAAAGATCGTGTCACAGACAGTGCTGGATTTATAAAGGGGCAATAACCCCAGGTCCCCTTCTATACTAATTTATAATAGTTCTGCTATTAAAATTTATGCTGGGAAGTAAAATTTTGCTTGCAATCAGCTATACAAGTCATTTAACGCTCCTATGTATACATAACTTTCTACAACATGCAATAAACAGACTTTTACATGTAAATTGGGTGATTTGCCGTGCATTTTAAAGGGTCATTTACACAGGCGCAGAGGGCTATACAAAGACAAAATTCTATATATTTCTGTGCCCATGAGTCACATGTGTTTATGTATAGCTGTGGGCAGCAGCCTTTACAAATCAACAACAGGCTGACAGATGCCCCAGCTGTACCCACATCCAAGCGGTTTCATGCTGTCAAAACTTACATACAAACTGTCTGCATTCAAGGGCACTCATCTGTCCCTTTATGCATGAAATGAGATGTGTGTGCAGCCACAGCAACTGTCAGCCTGTCATTGATCTACACAAGCTGCTGGCCATGGCTGTACACAAACACCTGTCACTCCTGGGTGCAGAAACATGCTGGATTCTGCAAGTGTAAGAAACTCTGCACCCTGTGAATGAGCCCTAATTTATGTGTATGACCCAATGAACTTGAAGTGCCCCAGCATCCCCCCAAAGTCTAAATCTCAACATGGTCACAGTTCTTATAATTTCTGTCATCATTTGAAGAATAACTTTACTCTGTTATCGTAGTATGCAAGCAAGAATGTTGCAAGGAAAAGTTAATGGGGGACGCTGAAGAATAGGCAAAGGTGTGAAACACATCCATAATGAAGTCATCAGAGGTGGAGGCTGCAGCTGGGAAGCATCTGTTCTAATCACAACCCTGCAGTTCATCCATGTGCTTGTTTTGTATTGAAAATCAAAAACGGTTACTCTTACACTTCTGGGTATTAGACAGACTCATGTATAACAGCTCTGTTTGCCTCAAAAGTGATCCATATGCTGGGAATGTGTCAACTGATGGTTCAAGATCTGACTGGTAAACCTATATGTTTTTATAATAATTAAAGTATAATTAAAAGTTTTTTTTAGTTTTGGACACAGTGGAGATGGATTAGAACACCTGTCAGCTTTTATTGCAGTCTGTGCCCCGTTAAGGAGATTCATTGTTTTGATTGATCCTGTTTACCATTATCATTGAAAGTGAGAGTAAAAGAAAATCCCACATTTTGGGTTGTCCCCAGAAAAGTAATAGAGGGGAAGTTCTCCAATGGGGACACTAGTTCTATTGACCTGGGGGTCCCCAAGGAATTCCCTTAATTTGCAGAGATTTCCTCTCACTTCCTGTTCGGCTATGGGACAGAAAGTGAGGGAAAGTCTCCCCAACAGGACACAGATGGTAGAAAAAAATCTGACTGGGTTATAACCCTCCCTTGCTCTATCCAAAATGAAAAAAAAAACATTTTGCCTATAGTTCTACTTTAAACTATAGCAACATAGAACACCTAGCACGCAGTCTGATATCTCTACAGCAAGAGAGCCACAAGAAAGGGTTGCCTGCTATGTTACTGGCCCCTCTTTGGCCAGTGTCAAGTGGTTATTGAACTGTGCAGAAAAAAAAAATGGAACCCCTTTCAAAACACCATCCATGTGCTGTTGGGCACCTCCAGGACTGATCAGATTCCTGGTGCCCCTTGGCTAGTTCTTTACACCACAAAGGAGACATTTGTTGTAAGTAAAGCATCCTCCCCTGCCTTTTAGCACTTTTTCTATGAGTTATGATTGCACTGGGTCTTCCTTGGATTCTAAAACCTGTCTTTAGTTGCATTCTGGAGTGAAAAGATCTCCCACAACTTTTTTTTTTTTTTTTTTGGAGTTTCCAGCAGAACTGAGGAATCTTACATAAATTTATTATAGCTTGGGGAAAGGCATTCTGAGAATTTTCAAATGCTCTGTGTTCTGTTTCATTGATTCATAAGTGTGCTGGTATCTTTATAGTAAGATGTCATATGTTAATAAAATTGTAATAAAAAAAAAAGAAAAACAAATAGCAGATCCAAAGCCTGTAATAGGGAATTCATAAATAGATTGGTGTTATTATTAATATAAATAGGTTAAAATATTATAATTCAGTGTGTTTTTTTAACTGAACAGCTAAATTATTCATGTTTATAATACACATTTTATTTATTCATATTTACACTTGAAATTCATATTGCTTTAGGCATACTGTGAGACTGAAATTCAAGTGCAAGCTAAACTGTCATACTTTAAACATTCCAGCAGATGGCACTACAGTCTGAATGGTGGTTATAGCTATATGCAAATATACATTATGCCAACAGTTACAACATTTTCAATAATAAACATAACTTTCAGTATTTATATTGCGGCTTGGAAATTTCACCAGAGGTACAATCCTAGCCAACAGTACAGAATTCAATGTCATTCAAATGTAAATATTTTCAGGTTTATAATCCTAATTACCATTGGGTACATGTTAAGGTACAGCTCTGGACCCCGGAAGATATGAATATACAGTATATGAGGCTATATGATATTAATCATAGATGAAAAAAATGACATTCATATTTACTATTTATTCTGCTGTGCATATGACTAACTCATAACTGCGCTATATACACAATAATTTTACCCATGTGCCCATTTAATGACTGCTGTACCGGAGTAAATCTCCTAGTTATTTACATACAAGTCAGCAACATCCTCACCCCCAGCTAATTTAAAGGACCTGAAACACGTAAAACTCACAATAGCTAATTTTTCCAGTTTTCTGAAACTTTATTTCCACTGTTAATATAGCATTGACATATTCATATCACAATCAGTGATCTCTCAAAAATGCCATATATACCTTTTGCCAGTCAGTGTTAATCCATTAGATAAGCTTGTTAGCAGATGCAATAGTTAGCCTGTCCTCAGATATTTAAATAGATTATAACAGCCTTTTTCAAACAGGGTGCCTTCTGGGGTCTTCAGGGGTGCCTACGCAAATCCCTAAAAATTGGGCAAAAATTGTCAACATGCTGGGGGGTGGGTCAAGCCTGCTTTTTGTTACACAAAGGCATGGGTTTTATTGTGCAGCATTTCAACCTTGGGCTCCATGAGGGCCAGTGGTTGGCTTCTTAACAACCAATGTCATTATACATTGATAAGGAAGACATCAGGCCCCCGAGGACATCCTTGTTTGCCACTCCCACATCCCTCTCTGTCAGAACTGGGGTCACATTGGCTGAATGAGGGAGAAGAGAAACGTTTTAATATTAGCACCAAAGAGTGCAATGGCACTGTATATTGTTTTGTAAAAATCACCTCTAATCTTAGGTGTCCTATTGTGTATAGAGGCCTCTACATTATGTAAACCTATTTGTTTAGTTTTTACATTTTAGAATGTGGTGTCTTGAGGTCATGAATAATTTTAAAGGGTGTCTTGACTGACAAAAAGGTTGAGAAACACTCGGTTATAACAATACAATAAAATCTATACACACAAAATGTTAATATATGGCCAAATGATCTTTAAAGCTGACCTTCACCACAAAAGACACTAAGGGGAAATAATAAAGGGTGTCAAAGACTACACCAAAAGTGTAGGTGCTAGTGCCCGATTCATTTAACTGTTAGAGGTACATAAATCTGTCCGTGTGTGCACTAAAGTCAGTGTCCACACTTGACACTCCTCCTCACTAGACTTACTTCATGGCCACTCTGGGGACTGAGAGATTAGTTCCCCATTGGGTCCGCTTTACTTTTGATTGACACCATGGTCCAGGAGGTCCAGGACTTCTGATATGTGGAGCTTACATATGCCACAGGGCTCTGCCAGGTCCTGAGGGCCAGGCAGAGCCTTTTGCCACATCTGTGAAAGCGGCAGACACTCAAAAATGGCCACCGTGATGTGGGGTGATTAAGGGGATTGACGTCCCACTTTTATTAACCAAGTGTGTATTATTATTATTATACAGGATTTATATAGCACTGACAAGTTGTGCAGCGCTTTACAACAATAGGGCTGACAGTACAACTACAATACAATTCAATACAGGAGGAATCAGATGGCCCTGCTCATTAGAACTTACAGTGTAATACATTAGGCTGTGCGAATTGTGATTTAGGAGCATCAATCAAAAATTGAAAACTTGATTTTAACTTATAAGGGCCACTGCTTTAAAAATAAAAATTCTGTGCAGTTAATATTTGGTTCTATCAGCATTTTTCATGTACAGCCACATTAGCATCTTTGTCCCAATTCCCTTATTTGTGGGTACTGTTGTATTTCGGTATTTGGGAAGCCCTAGCTCTGCCTGCTGAAATAAGCATCATCTAAACCAGGGTTTCTCAACCCGTGGTACGCGCACCACGGGCAGAGGGTACGTCGCCTGTGCTGCCACCAGGGGCGGACTGGGCCGCTCTGACACCGGGTAAAAGGCTGCATTAATGTAGTGGCAGAAGCGGCTGACAACAATGCCGCTGCAGCGCGGCGCTCCAGCCAGCAGCGGGTTAATGCTGCCTGTGAGTTCCATCGCTGTGTTGTCCGAGGGAGGAGGAGCGGAGGAGACTCCTTTCAGCAGCTGGACCAAAATGATAATACGAATAAACATTCCTGCTGCTCCGGACATGCAGATCCCACCCCCCCCACTGGAGTGCTCCACGGAGCTATCCCTGCACAACCGGCGTCTGGTAAGCAGTGGTGAGAAGGGGAAGAGGAGGGAGCCGCCGAGGAGGTCTCACCAGAGCTGTATGGAGCCAATTGTAGGTGGAGGTAGGAAAGAGGTGTTCAGGTGGCCCCTCACTGGGGCTGTCACTCAGGGCGGGGGGATCAGGGGCTCCAGCTGCAGGGAGAGGCACAGCTACCATGTCACATCCCCCTTCTGCAGCTAGCAACCACTAGCATAAGAGAGAGCCAGACCCCCATCCCTGCTTCTCCAGCATCCCTCAGCCACAGCCACTGGCCTTTATATCCACCCCCTGTCCCATCCCCTCCACTCCCTTATGCCTAGTTATCAGTGTCAGAAACAGTAAGGACAGCTCTGTCCTATGCCTATGTCCCATTGTGCCTACCTGTGATTGACAGCCCCTGACCCCTCCCTCCGCCCTGCCCTTACCCCCACCTATGCAGGACTCCACTGCAGGGGTCAGGAGGTCCCATCCCAGTACTGATCCTCAGCCATGATGGGCCGGGCACTCCACATCCTGTGCTGGATCTGCCTGCTGATCCGCTTCTCCTCCGCTATCTTCCTCACTGACACCAGCACCAAGATCGGTGCAGTCGGTGCTGCACTGATGAGCACAGAACAGGCTGCATTGATGGGCACTGGTGAGGCTGCATTGATGGACCCTGGTGAGGTTACATTGATGGGCACTGGTGAGGCTGCATTTGATGGACACTGGTGAGGCTGCATTGGTGGGCACTGGTGATAAGGTTGCATTGATGGACACTGGTGAGGCTGCACTGATTAGGCTGCATTGATGGGCACTGATGAGGCTGCATTAATGGCACTGGTGAGGCTGCGTTGATGGACACTGGTGAGGCTGCATTGATGGGCAATGGTGAGGCTGCGTTGATGGACACTGGTGAGGCTGCATTTATG
>BLSH010295959.1:830249-841658 GCA_018402905.1 Glandirana rugosa
GTATGGGAACATTAAAATGTGTGAAACAGTACAATGTTGGTTTTTGCATTTACCTAAAACAAACTACCTGGTTGTGTTTCACCGTGTCTTAACACTTCACCTTCCTGTTACTATTTACCAAAAGTTTAAAAAAATGATTATTTATACACTTTGCACACCACAGGTAAACATAAGGCGGGGGGACTCAGTTATCAAACATCTTGGTGGGAAGTGACGTTAATGTCGACGTTCAGAAAAACCTCTACAGAGACGGTCGAAATGCGTAGATCTCTCCTGTAAAAAGGGGTAACAAGAAACGTTTTATCGTGTGGCAGGACTTTTGCTGGAAAATTGCTGTTCACAGACGCTCTCCATCCAATCTGACAGAGCTTGAGCTATTTTGCAAAGAACAATGGGGAAAAATGTCCTCTCTAGATGCGTAAAGCTGGCAGAGACATCTCCAAAAAGACTTGCAGCTGTAATTGCAGTGAAGGGTGGTTCTACAAACTATTGACTCAGGGGGGCGGAATACAAATGGACACCACACGTTTCACATATTTATTAGTAAAAAAATTTGAAAACCATTTATCATTGTCCTTCCACTTCACAATTCTGTGCCACTTTGTGTTGGTCCATCAAACAAAATCCATTTACGTTTTTGGTTGTAACATGACAAAGTGTGTAAAATTACAAGGGTATGAATTTTTCAAGGCACTGTATACAGGTTTGCCAGCAGTTTAGGAAACTTAAGGTGAACAGAGGTTCACTTCAAATACAAAGAGATTAATGTAGTTATGCATTTGGCCTAAAACAAGTACATATTTTATTGTTATAGCGCCTGGGATCAGCAGGAACAGTGACATCAAGGGCTCCGTTTGACAGGTAAGTCTGTCATAATGTGTTAATATGCTGTGCATACCGGCACATTTTGGCATAAACCTGCAGGGGGGGACTTTTTTAAGAGTTTAATACTGCTTTAAATGCTAAAAGAAAAACAAATCTATCATTCTAGTTTCATTATCTGGGATGTGTGATTTTACACTGCAAACAAGTAATTTTTTTTTGTTTTCCAGACCTAACGGTTACATTCATATCAGGCTGTAATACAAGCACTTAACTGAAATTTAATAAACGTACACTTTGAAATACCCAATGCCAAATACAAAACTAAACAGATTATAAAGTCATCACAGTTGATAGAGCATTGCACAGCCTGGAATAATGCTAGCCAATGGAAAAGTGAATTGATTCTCCACATGACTAGCAGCAAGTGGGTGGCTTCTCAGTATTTCTACTTATACCCAACATTGATGGCCTTCAGGATCTAATTAAGAAGTTTCCAGTCTCCAACTGCTGCAAGATATGATGCATTAAAAAGTCTTAATATGGAAAAGGAAAATATTTCAACTCAGGATAAAGGGCTAGTTAGTGTGTAAAAAATATATTAAAATTATAAGAACCATGCTAATAAGACTAATAACACGCACTATATATTTAATTCACAAGCAAAAACTTTTATGCCTTTGGACATAAACTATATGGACTCCAAAAGACAGGACCATGGTCTTTTGGACCTCCAATTTGCATAACTTTATAGCTGCCACTATGGATTATGAAAACCGTTTAGTACAAAGTCAGATGCCAGGGTATCATGGTTTCAGCCTAAGAGTCTTATAAATAATGCTGAATTACCATCATTTTTTTTATACTAAAGACATTTTTAGAGCTTGAACTAGCTAGTACAGTATACAGGAAAGTGCAGTGAAAGCCATCCACATATCAGAAACAGACTTATTTTATAACATATACATTTACAGTTCATGCATCAAAGTATATCTAAATTCCAAACTTTTTTGAAAAAAAATTTGGATACAATGGGATAGGGTAAAAATTGCTGCCAGGGCTTCTTTTTGTTTCTTTTTGGTTTTTTTTTACCATCTTTGTTATTCAAGATAGGCTGTACCTCTGTCATTGACGCAAAATTCTTGGTACCCTCTTGATGATTGATGTAAGCCACATCTATCCTGTAAACTCCATAAGAAGTGAGAGGATATCTTTCCAGTCTAGGAAAGTCAACACAATATCCTCATTAGGGTGAAAAGTGGAAACCACGTTGTGTAATATCAGATTGAGACTCCCTACAGGAGGAATGAAATGAGGTCTAGAACACCTCCAGCAGGATAGACGATTTCCTCAGGTTCAAAATTTGTTTGCTGAGAAAATCTGCCTCACAGTTTTTTATTCCTGAATGGAGGGTCGCTGATAAGGGCCCCATCAGTTCAAAAAGGGGGTCCGGGAATTTGCCGAGCAGGAGGGCCAGCTGTACAGCATACTGCTGACTATTGTTACTCTCCCTGCAACAGCTGCCAGCTTCTCCCTTTTGTACCTTTTCTCCCTCTGGCTGCACTGCAGGGGGATCGCCATCTACAGTGTTTCAGGCGTTTCACCTCTCCTCTCCCGCCAGCAACTGCTGTAGGCATGCAGGGGGACATTTCAGGATGGAGAGCGAGGGGGCAGTAAATATGTTCTATTTACTGGTCCCTTCCTTCCTGAATGAACACAGTGAGCGATCAGTTCCGAACGCTCCTGTGTCCATTCATCAATGAAGCATATATAGAAAACTGTGTTTACTATGCTTCAGTTTGAAAATGAACAGGAAGCCTGTGAGTGCTTCCCGTTCATTCACTGTCCAGTACAGCTGAGGCTTCTGAGAAAGGGACTGATGAATCTCTGTTCTCAGTCCCTTTCTCTATCTCAAATGTAAGACATCAGGCATCTGTTTAGACCCCAGATATTTCACCAAAGGCCCCTAACAGGGCTGTTAACAAATAAATAATAAATAATAAAATTCTAAAAAAAAGATTTAAAAACGTAAAATTCTAAAATAAAATTTTAAAAAATTAAGAACTTTTTCAAATGTGCTTTGTCCTCTGAAGAGCAGTCAGCATTTGGATTGATATTCAGAGAGGATTTGACAGGCGTTGGAGAGGCATATTGCCTCCTCACTGCATGCTTTAACCACACTTTGCACTCAATTGTGGGGCGCTTGCAGAGCAGTGGTCTTCACCTAAATGGATCTTGTTTGATGTGGGGTATAATTTCTTAAATAATGAAACGTGAAACTTTGCCAAGGGCGAGATGGGCATTAATTCTGTCACTGCTGTAACACTCCTGGTGCCCCCTTGATTGTTGATGTAAGCCACAGCTGTGGCATTGTGCAATTGATCCCTGACCAGATGGCCGGGTCCAGCAAAGTACAGATGAATAGAAAAAAAGCTTATAGTTCCAGGATTTTGACTGTGAGCATTGTTTCCTCCTGAGACCAACCACCCAGAACAGACAGGTGATTCAGAATTTCATGCCAACCTAGAAAACTGCTATCCATTGTGAAAATCTTCCAGTTTACGAGAATTAAAAAATCTGCCCTTCGACAATGCTGGGGACAGAAGACACCATTGTGACGAACGCGGGTATCAGATCGCTGCCCTCCTCATCAACCGGCGACCGAGGACCCCCCTGATCTAATACCACACTTGTCACGAACGTAACAATGCCACTCTCAGCTGCTTTTAGCACAAAGATTTCGCAGTTTGCGGGACTACTGTCTAAGTGTCAGCTGCCTGAGAGCGATTGTTACCGGGCTAATTCAAACAATTAACCCTTCCACTGCCACCACTTCTGGATACCAGCCAGAAGACCCGTATGTTAGCAATACCAGTATTTTAGAACAACGCCTGTACACACACAGTCCCCACAGACAGATATATTCAGATGCGTTATTTTAAAAAAAACAGTAGCGCTCTTCAAAGGAACAGATTCGTAATAGTTGCATTAAGAGCTTTAGGGACAAAATTAACACTTTTCAAAATAAGGTTTAATGACGAAAAGGTCAAGTTTTAGGTGCAGTAAAATATTTACAGAAAAATAAAAGAAAGTTGCAAGATTGAGACAAATTTACAGCAAAGGAACAGAATGAAAAAATACCTGCATTTGAAATGTCCGTGCCTAATCAGTGTTTCTAAGATGATTTCCTGGTTGATGTTGGTTCATTGATGGTAAGTGAGAACTGCGCCATTGATCTTGGCAGTCCTTTTTTCTCTGGATCACCAGGGTTGGAGCTATACCCCTCCGGCCATTTGTATGAGAGGGCGTGTTCTTAGACAATATCCAGGACGGGCCGTTACGAGACATGCTGCATAATCATTATGAAAATCATAACTTGTGATTGGACCACCCGGCACATGCTCCAGTAAGAAATTTCATTTCAGCTTGCATAAAGCTTTCAAATGACTCCAAACATGAGAGTTCTGAGACCTTCTAGGACCCTGGAGAGGGAATAGACTAGTTCTATCCCTCCTTGGGTAACAAGGGGTGAATGTTTATACTTGAATTATCCGGGCCGAAATTCTACATTCAAATATGTATGTGTTATCATTATGGCATACATATAACGGAAGTTACTGAAAGGGTCAGGATTCCTGGGGGTTGATTTATGGTGTCGCATATCCCACATCAGTTTGTTGTATGTTTGTTCAAGATAAGCGAACAGGCTTCTTCCTGACCAGCCATGGACCATAATCAGAGGCCCCTTTGAAGTTGATCTGGCCAGAGACAGAGGGGGTGTAAAGGAAAATCTTGTTCAAGCTGCCATGTTGGAAGGAGAGAAACAAAACTTAGTAGCCAGTTATTTAAGTAGCTGCCCTTCCATAAATGGAGTCAGTCTTGCTTCAGGCCTGGTATCATTACTTTGCGTGGGTCTCACGCGTGATATCATCACAACCATGACAGAGGCTTTTTGGTTCAAGTATATAACCGCATTTTCTTGTCCAGAAAAAAAATGGTTTGGTCCCATGCTGTGAAAATGTTCTGTTGAAAGGTTCTACAGTGGAATTGAGCAAACAAGGCTGTGTCTAAGGCAGTTTTTTCATCTTATCCTAAAGGTAAAAGGACCTTGACCTGAAAGGTATCCAGAGGTGAATTTTTAAAGTTCAGGATCGATACAAAGTCCTCCAATGTCCACGTTGTGAAAGACATATTGCAGTCCAAGGTCAGAGAGGTCTGCCTGTGTATTATTCAGCAGATTATTCAGGTATTCAATGATTGGAATACCTCAGAGATGAAAAAGACCCTGAACTGGAGCAGGGACCCTTGTGAATACTCTCAGAACCAAGGCTTGGCCGAAGGGAAGGGCCACAAACAGATAGACGTTGTCATTCACAGCAAAGTGAACAATCAATGATGACCTGGAAAGATGGTAAATCGATTCCATCCAAACTTTTGGGGTTGGGCAAGTCCCAAATATAACAAATACTTCCTTTGGATTTTGTGACTGGGAAATGGGTTTGAGGCTAAACCTTGAAACCTTTCAGCTAGGGCAAAAGAAACAATAACTTTCTGGGACAACAACCCCCGAATGGCAGAAAGGTGGGTGGTCTATCTGATTTTGCCAAGACATGAAGCAAAGAACTGAATGGAGGTTGAAGGTGAAACTCTATTTTTGTGACCTTTTTACACTACTTCCCACACTCAGGTGTTGACTATGAGAGTTTCCCAAATGGCCTAAGAAGCCATGAAATATGCCCCCTCTAATGAAAGTGATGATGGAGGACCTGGGTGCAGTAGCAGATATATCTATAGGCTTGAATCCCTTGGTTTGTCAGGGGTGTTTAGAACCCCCTGAGCTAGAGGAATTGTGGGCCTGGAAACTGGAACCTGACTTAGTGGAATGAAATTGATATTTTGATGCAGGATAGTAAGGTGTCAACCTGCACCATGGATCCTTAGTTTAGCATAGCTGGGGTGATTACTCTAACCCCCTTGTCCCATTTTTAATGATGTTCTCCAGCGAAGAGTTGAAAAGATGGTCTACAATTGGTAGGCATAAAAAAAGCCTTCCTACACTGTTGCTCTGCCAACCAGCACATAAACAGATGCAGATTTGGATGGAAGGAAGGGTTAACAGAGATAACCCAGCTGGTTTACAGTGTTGCATTATGCAGAAAAATGCAATACAAGAACCATCTGGTCAACTCAGTTAGTAAGTTGAGTGTTAACAGCAGCAGTGGACAGTCCCCTGCTTAAGCATTTTGATCAGTCAACCAGAGCCTGGGAAATGTGGTCAATGGCATGGGTTGGGGGGAGAGCCAATCATGGAGTAGAATGAATGAGAAATTGCTCACGATTTCTTTTTTAATAGGACCCATGAAGAAAGGAGAATCTCAATAGGATAGAGTGCCAGGAACCACTTAGGGATAAGGAATTGTTTGCCCAGTTGTTTCCAATTGTTTCAGATAAAATCATAGAATAGGGGATGATGAGGAAATCTTGGTTGAAAATCTAGGTCTACGAGAACTGAGCCCAGACAGTGTGTTGGGGAAAGGAAATGAGCCCTTGATTATTTAAAGATGTTGTGGGACAGTCATGTGCAAATGAGGTCCTCATTAGGTGGGTAACCCAAATTTGCAGGGTAACTGCCTTACTGTGCAGCACAAGATGTGTTGGTAACAGAAGAAAGCTATATACCTTTAAGGAAAAAAAGTTGCTCAACTCCCACAGGAATATTCATGGACCAGCTGAGCACAGGAGTACTAGGAGGGAAACCAAGGCTATAGAAATGTGACCACTGTCACTGCAAGTGGTGCGCCAAGTGCACATGCTGCCCCAATACTGGGATCTTAAAAACAGGCTAGCTGATGTGCAACTGAAGAACTACAAAATCTGAGCTAGCTAGGAGAAAACTGCATGAAAACAAGCAATCTTTGTGTGATAGTGTGCACAAAGACTGTATCTGCTGCCATGAGAGGTTACAGAACACACTGCTGAAAGGTGGAGTGAATGATGTACTGCAGCAAAGAAACAAGAGAGCAGATATTATGTCAAAATAAACAGCTACCCTACTTGCCACTTCATGAAAGCCATTCTCTGCCTTTGCAGGTCCACCTGAGCTTACAGGCTCATGCACTGCTGCAAAATAATGTTACTTTCACAGCTAGGTCTATTTATGGTGCCTATTTGTGTGCCCGCGACTACCTGTGCGTGTGCCCTCAGTCGCTCTCCTCATTTGATCTGCAACATCAGGCCTGAGAAAAATAGGTAGAAGGCAGGAATTTTAAAATGGTGGTTTGGGTCTAAATAGTACCTTGGCCACAGAAGAAACAGAAACATTCACTCCTATCCTGTACCATCTGAGAAATAAAAAAGAGGAGCATTGCCCCATTCACAAAAAATAAAACCTGCAAAACCTACATAAGGTATATTGGCAACAGTAGAAGAAAAAAAAAGAAATCATAATCTTTCTCACAAAGCTCAGCCTGCAGCAACAGTCACTGTCATTGCAATATACATAAATTGTGTGAAATTATTTTTTTCTTAATATTTTTAGTACAGGGGAAGGGCAGTTTGATGAAGCTGATGAACAGGAACTACTCTACACCTTTATGCAACAGATTTTTCTTTTTACATCTGATTCTTAGATTACTATAATTCAGCTTTTCTTACATATATTACATGTTACAGATATGCTACCACAGCCTGGAATTACAGCCTTTTGCTTTTGAAAATGGTTGTGGTATGTGCAAACTTTGATTTTAAATCCTGCTGTCACATGGGAAAAAATAGACCGTCTGTCTAAATATGCCTTTATCTTCCTAGCGATGAAGAAAAAAAATAATTTACGTTATTTTTAGAATGCAATGCAAGTGAATTAAATTAAAATGTTTATTAACTAATAAACTAAAGTTATGTGCGCTAGACATTATAGTGGGCTATTTATACAAATATAAATAAAAGTTTAGCATTCCACTGAGAGTCTGGCTTTATTTTACATTCCTGTTGTGCTAGGGACCCATGCAATATGTGCCTTTTTACTCCAGCCCAAATAATCACCTGCTACCATATGTGAATATAATCCTGAGATATATATCTAAATTATATCATCTAACTAAGCGTTTTGATTAATATACACAGCTCTTATTATCTTAGATTATAAGACTGAGGACAAATGAGACATGGCCACAACCTTTCCTAGCTTCTTAGTAGTCCATAGATGCCCTTCTGTTGAGTTGCAGATCCCCATGTTGTGTTCTCACGGCATGTAAAGTATTCTATTGTAGATTACTGGCTTGTTGAGAGGGTTAGAGATGTGCACTCTAGGGCAAAGGCACCCAGAGATACAATGAGTAAACTGCATAAACATACTAGAGCTGTCTAGGTATTTAAAGTGAAATGTCTTTTTTCCATAATGTAGTCTATTGTTTATGAAGAGCTGTACACAACTAGCATTTTTAGGAGGACAGTAGGGTAGTTCCCATTTTTCTTAAGAGAAGGTTGCATTTCTGTTCCTAGCAAGTCATTGTTTTTAACAGTCTGTGTTTTTTTGGTTTTGTAGTCTGCAATATTGTAATAAAAATACAGCTCTCCTTATCTATCTGCTGTATGAGAAGCAGTTATATGCTAATTTCCTCCAATGAAAATTGTTCAATGCTCATGAATACTAAAGAACAGTAAGAGAAGAGCTTTCTGGTTATTCACTCTCACTTGCAGCTTTTGGCATCCTTTAGTGGTCAGCTTAGAAGCACCACATAACACCAATTGCTAGTTCACATTTGTGTGCTGCATTTTAGGTGTGTTAATATTGAATTCTATAAAACGTGAGTTTTCATGAAAGTGTTTTAAAGATGTGTAGCGCCCCCATAGTGATGTGGTGCGTTTTTGTAGTGAATTTTGATAGGAGAGGTAAAATCTAGTCAGGCTTGATAATAGGTGAAGGCCTAAGTGTTTTGGTCTGAGCTGGGGAGTGGCTCAGGGAGGGCGAGAGATTGCAGAAAGGAACACCCATTGAATACTCCTCCCCTCTGGGGACAGAAGGTTCTGAAAAGGGGGATGGATGAGGAGGTGCCACTTTCTGATGTATGACAAGGAGCCCTGACCAATCCACAGTCTGGATTGGCAGGGGGCAGGCCTCCCTAAATACAGTGATCTGCCAGCAGGGGGGGGAGGAGAGTGTCGGGTGGAAGAGGGAGATGTAGCAGAGGTGCTGTGGAGGCCTCACCCAGGAAGGGAGGCCCCCAGTCTGGGGAGGGTGGTGTGACCTTGAGGCCTGGTGGCTCGGGTGCAGCCAGGAAGATGAGTTGGTTCCTGGAGCGGCACAAGGGAGCAGGAGAGCAGCAGAGAGGCTACATAGAGGACTCTTTAAAGGATCTACCGGTGTTGGTGAGTGGCAGCCCCTGGGAGTTGAATGAGAAGGCTGGAGCAGGCTGGGGGAAGACAGTGGACAGTATGTAGAGGTTGGATAAGCCAAGCAGGGGAAGGAGGGCCACTGGACAGTAAGGCAGGCTGGAAGGGCCTGGAAGATGGATGGGCTGGGAGTTGTAGTTCATCCAGTGTCCAGCTAACACCAACATACTTAGCAACACAAATGAAGGTCCATGGCTTCACAACTGGGAGCCTGTGACCCTTGCCCACAACGGGTGGTCCGGAGGTCCTGCTAACAGTAAGAGCGGGCCTCACCATGTGCTAGCTGTGGTGGAAGAGGAAGTGTCATGGAGGTCTAATAAATTGCCTTTCAAGCCTATAACAGCAAGTAGCATGAAGGAGAGAGGAAGGAGAAGAGTATTGGTCAGCAAGTGTATATGGAAGGTCCTGTAATTGATCCTTGGGCATCCCACAGTCATCCCTATCCCCATCCAAGTTTAACCCCTAAATAAAACAACAAAACAAAAGTACCAGCCTGTTCAGTGACTCCGGGTGTGTGGAAATCATGTGACTGCCCTCAATCACATGATTTACACTTGTGACTTGACAATATATTTCAAAGATTTGATCCCATAAGTACACTTTTTATGCTTAACCTGATAAAATAACAAATAACCAATTTAATTTTGGTGGAATAATGCCCCTCTGTGAAAAAAGGAATAATTGCTTTTGAGGTACATATGCATCTAACAGTCATAGAAATAAGAGAGAATTGAAAATAAAACCTGTTTGGCACTCCTCCTCTTTAGTGCACATGATCTGTCACTTGTAAGGATAATGACAGACTCAACAGGGATCTCACTGACTTCTGACGATCTTCTAGCACATTTTGTAAATTAGTGTGGGTGTCTGGTTTGGGAGATCAGCTGACTTGTATATTCAGTTATTGACATCAATTTGCTCATTTGAAATGTAGATCTCAGAACAGCTCTGTAAATGGGTTTTATGTAAAGGTTTGTTGTCCCTTTTTTGTTTGATGCTCACTCTACAGCAATGTACAACTACCATGAAAACCTAGGGAAATATCCTATATTCAGAATAGAGCCATAAACAGTACATGACATATTGATTTTTGATCTAACATAATGCAAGAATGGGCAAAATGACTATTGTGGTTTAAAGAAACCAACTAAACACAGGTTGCTTTAACAGTACACGTGAAGTGGCATATATAGGTGGTGTATTTTCAGATTTACATTGATGTAGAACCAGAGGAAACCACTAATTACTGTTCTGGTACTACCCCACTGTTTTAAACTGAAATACGGTTCTCTTATTTCAAACCAGTATACCACAACTTTATTCCCCGACACTGCTCTTATTTTAACATTTTAAATTTAAGTCACAAAGGAGAGTGATCATAAAACAGGAAGGGATCCTAAATGATAAAATATTTAAATCACATTTAAACTAAAAGATAAGCGGCCCACATTTCTGCTATAGCCCCTTTGCAATAATGTAGTGTTTATTTAATATGAAAGAATGTAATTTTGGCATTCTTACCTTGACTATCAGCCCTTTAGAATCCACCATCCAGATTTTTCTAATTGCATCCTCTCTAGCTGTCCCTTCTTTCTCCATGGCCATAATTATTAAGTCTGCAATTCCCATGGCAGCCTACAAATGAAAAATTAATAACATTTAATATATATCTTTAGCATTACCACATTTTTAATAATATTGCCATTGTTATTATTACAATGTGCATCAGTACTTGTAAAAATGGACCCAAAAACACATGTAAATGCAGATACACTAATATTAACCTATCCTTTGTGTGTGGATCACTATTTTTTAGCGTGGGTGTTGTACTTAAATGCAGAAAGTTTTGTAAAATTATTTTTTGATTCCCCATTGATTCAACGTTATCAAACTTATCCCTTCCAGAGGACTGTACCCCAGTGTTAATTTTGGCAGCAAATTTTGATTTAGTTTTAGTCTTAGTCTTAGGAGTAAAATGGCTTTTCCTGGTGCATCTTCATGGCAGCATACACATGGGTTGTGGCTCCGCCCCCACAACATGATAGGACTGGTTAACTATAAATCAAAGACAGACCCGGCTCACAGCATTCTCCTTTTTTTCCTCACCTGATCAGGACTGGAGTCGCGAGGTATCCCTTACCGCTTGTCGCCCCAGCCAAGTTCAGCCTCTCTTGGTTGGAAGTCCTTCCTGTACAG
>BLSH010295960.1:9146-28257 GCA_018402905.1 Glandirana rugosa
CACTCACCTGGGGAGACGGCGGAATCCCGCACCTCTCACCCGTAGACCCGTCGAAACCACCATTCGGCCGGCCACCCCCGAGTCATCTCCCTGTAAAAACCCCATTATGGGAACACTCCAGTTCGGAGGCAGGGGGGGGGAGGGTGAGGGGGGTCGGCGTCATGCCGTGACAACGTGACTGGCAAGCTGAGACGTGGCTGGCAAGCCTCGCGACACAAGCCGCCGCCGCCAGACCGCAGGCTGAGAACCGCATGGTTTCACAAACAAATGGACGCTGCCATTACACCTGCGCGGTCGGCCACGAACGAGCGGTGCTCTATCTTTCAATGGCGGTGCCCCGCCGAACACAGCGCTCCGAACGGTCGGTGCAGAGTCGAACGGTCAGTGCAACAGTGCCGTACTGCGGCTGGGGGGAGTGGGAGGGGGGGGGACGGAGGCTTGACCTCACAAGGGTATTACCCCAAAAATGTCCCTCTACTGAGCCCCCACCGGCCGGCTTACCACCAAAGCTGCCCAGATGCCCACTCTCCACGCCCTAAGGCGGCAGAGGGGTCCACTCACCAATCCTCGACGGGCGCAGCGGTAGCCACCGGAGCAGACTTACCATCCCCTAGGGGAGTCATGCTGCTGGCCAGGCCCTTGGACAGGCGTACCTAGTCACTGGGCTCTAGTGGGTTTTAGCCACTGGCTGCCCGCACGGAACGGGCGATATGCGGTGGGCACCCCGAAGGGCGTTCGCATAGTGTCGGCCGGACTGGGGAAAGATTTGGATTCTAGATATCCTCTATACCACCAGCCAGCTTCTTGATAGCAGTCTTCATCAGATGAATCTTCAGGAGACCGCAGATCCCAAAGGGAACCAGGTCTACTCCTTGCACTAGGCAAAAGAAAACTGATGTGCTATGCAGAGCAGGGGGATTATATGCTGAGGTGAGGACGGCCCCCTGGGAGGGGCCAACCTACGCTTTTGTTTGTTTTTGCCTAGTCTACTCCGAGTAGGATGAGCATAACCCATGTGTCATAAGAAGGCTGCGTCTGTCAGTGAACGGAAGAGAAAAGGCTGTAACATAAAAAATGTGGAAAAAGTGAAGCGCTGTGAATACTTTCCGGATGCACTGTAAGAATACTAGTCAGTACCGTGTGCAAAAGTGTATTTGCTTTGGAAGAAAAAAATCACCTCTACCATTGGGTGTCCTATGTGTGGACTTTGCTGCATTATGTAAAACTATTAGAGTAGTTTTTTTACATTTTAGAATGGGGTGCCTTGAGACTGTTCATAATTGTAAAGGATGCCTTAAAATTGTCTATCATTTTAAAGGGTGCCTTGACTGAAAAAAAAAAAAGGTTGAGGAACATTGCTTTAGAACCATTTAAGGGCAGATGATTCTACTTCCTTGAATCCACCTACCCTTAGTTCAGCCATGCTGGCAGGAGGGTGTGCCTAGGCCAGAAACCAGGAAGCAACCGAAGAAATGTAAAGTAAATAGATTATACCTTCCTATATAATTAATAATGCTAACAGCATAATGATTAAATATAGTTAATGTTGATTGAGAGTGTTTAAATTTGTTTTAAGGGGTCAAATATATAAAAAAAAAAAGAAAAACCACAAACACAATATTTAAACTTTTCCAAAAAATTAAAAATGTTATGGATGGATCTTGCACTATCCATCTGAACGCTGCTTCTCTCTCTTCACTGGTATGTCTGTATTGCTGATCGCTCTACCCAAAAACTGAAACATTGCTATCTGCCTTTGCCTATGCCTTTTAACATTGGTATGTGTGTTTATACTAGCTTCATCTTCCTTAAACTGAACACTGAATGACTGCTTAAATGTGTCTTTGGTAATCTGCTTTTGTCACTGCTGTTTAAACTACATCTGTAGACATGCTCATAACATTGTGATGTTTATTTAGCCTATAAGCCTTACCTAAATTATGGTTTCTCTTATCTTTACAATCTTGCCCTCCTTGGCCTTTGTTGCATTTTAATTGCAGTGTTAGAAGTTTGCTGTGATAGCTGTGTGCCTAATATTATTTCCTAATTGATTAATTATCCACTTCCCCACTCATCACAGTATAAAACCAAGCTCTGCTTACGGGGGAATGCTTTGCAGGGGGTTCTTCCAAAAACTGGGGTTCTCTAAATAAGTGGGCACTTCTGCTCTTGCACTTTAGCAATTTGCACAAAGCGCAAACTAACAAGAAGCTACTTTAAATAACACTAGACTACAGGTAATCTCATTTCCAAAAAAATCACACTTTCCTCTCTGAAACATGCATACCTTACCTCTCCTTTTCACAATAGCAGCCTCTCTCCTCAAACTATCTTTTCTTCACCCCTCTTCCCCACCCCAAAATCTGTACATATCATCCTCCCTTCTCCCCTCTCCCTGTTACTGCATTCATCACCTCTTTCTAACTCTATGCCCACATGATAACAAAACCAGTATCCTCAAGCATGTCCCCTCATATAAATCATATTCCCATGTTGCCTCCCTCTCTCTTCTGCTTCTCCTAGCCTCTGGAGATATTTTCCCAAACCCTGGGCCTCTCTCATTTAACCACACACATCACCACTACCCCACACCCTCTGGCAGTAGTCGCAATCTACGCAATTTAATCTCCATCCCCCTTCTTCCCAAAACCAGCCTCCCCTTTCACTGTGCCCTCTGGAACGCCCACTCTGTCTGCAACAAGCTCACTGCTGTTCACGACCTATTTGTCACTAATTCCTTTCATCTACTTGCTATCACCAAAACCTGGCTCCACAAATTCAATTCTCCTTCTCCTGCTTCTCCTATCACAGTGGCCTTCTCTGGACTCACTCCCCTAGGCCTAATGGACGCAAGGGAGATGAGAGTGGGATACCTCTTATCCCCACTGAGCACCTTTCAGGTTCTTCACTCTCCTCCCTCTCTTTCACGCTCATCATTTGAAGCCCACTGTATACGTCTATTCTCTCCAACCCCCCTAAGAATTGCTGTGATCTACCGGCCTCCTGGACCACTGTCAACTTTCCTTGATGAATTTTCTGCATGGCTACCCTACTTTCTATCTTCTGAAATTCCCACAATCCTTCTTGGGGACTTCCACATCCAAGTTAACACTAACACTACTGCTACTTCTAAATTTCTTAGTCTAACTTCCTCATTTGACCTGAAGCAATGGGTACAGGTTCCTACTCACACTGATGGGAACACCCTCGACCTTGTCTTCTCCTATATATGCACTCCATGCAACTTCTCCAACTGTCCTTTTCCCCTCTCTGACCACCACCATATAAGTTTCTCTCTCTCCCTGTCTTGCACCACCTTCCCCTCCAATCGCCTAACCGTCACCCATAGAAACTTTCGCCAACTCAACACTATGAAAAAATCTCACCCCTGTCCTGCCCCAACCAAGTCACTGCCATCTACAATAAATCCCTGTCCTCCACCCTGAACAAACCCGTTCCCCTCACCACACACAAAATCAGGCCTCGACCCCTACAACCCTGGCAAACAGACGACACCAGAAACCCCAAAAAGCGTAGCCGTGCCCTTGAGCGTCTGTGGCACAAGAGTAAAGCCCCGTACACACGGTTCAACGGTTGTATACAACAGGTCGTACTCACTACCGTTGTATGCGAAATCGATCATTCGTATGCCTGATTTGAACAGTTGAACATACGACGGTCGTACAAGGGAGTTGTTTGAGCAGACTAGAAAACTTGGTGGTACCAACAAGCTCTCATACGACCATTGTGTCGTGTGTACAGAGCAGTTGGTACAACAAAGTTGTATTGTGCAAAACACGCATGCTCCAAAGTCAGGAATGGCTGGATGCTAATTACATGCACCTGAACGTTCTTCTGCGGACGTACGATCGTGTAGTGCAGTCAGTATGCTACATACAACAGCCAACATACGATTTGCGACGATCGTACGTACGATCGTCGTCCCGTGTGTACGAGGCTTTAGTCTCTCAAAGACTTCAACCAATACAAATCTGCCCTCCATAAATACAATTCTTGCCTCCACACTGCCAAGCAGACCTATTTTACCACTCTTATTAACACCTTCTCATCCAGTCCCCGTCAACTCTTCTCTACCTTCAACTCCCTACTTCGTCCTCCACCACTTCCGCCCACTAACACACTCATGGTCCAGGAGATTGCTAATCACTTCAACAGCAAGATTGACACAATTCATGACAAAATCTCCACTCTACAGGCATCTTCCCCAGTTAACACCCCATGTCAACAAGTACAATCGACACTATCCTTATTCAAACCTGCTACTATAAATGAGGTTGCCAAACTCCTTTCTAACGCCCCCCTAACCACCTGTCCACTGGACCCTATTCCCTCTCAAATACTACGCTCACCTTCTGACTCTATCCTGCACCCTCTAACTCAGATCTTCAATCTCTCCCTCTCTTCTGGCATCTTCCCCAATGCTCTAAAACATGCATTGGTCACCCCCATACTCAAAAAGCCATCCCTGGACCCTACCGATCTAAACAATCTGCGCCCTATCTCCTTGCTCCCCTTCTCCTCCAAACTCCTCGAACGCCTAGTCTACAACCAACTGAGTGACCACCTTGTTAAGAATAACCTTCTGGACCCCCTTCAATCTGGATTTCGTCCTCAGCACTCCATAGAAACTGCCCTTCTTAAACTCACAAATGACCTACCAACTGCAAAAACCAATGGACACTACTCTGTACTCCTACTCCCGGACCTTTTCGGCTGCCTTTGATACTGTCATCCACCCCCTCCTTCTCAAAAAACTCTACTCCCTCGGTCACCGTGACTGTGCTCTTCAGTGGCTCTCGTCCTACCTATCCCATCGCACCTTCAGCGTAACATACAATTCTACCTCCTCCTCTTCTTCCTTTCTCTGTTGGGGTCCCCCAAGGTTCTGTTCTAGTACCTCTCTTATTTTCAATATACACCTCTTCCCTGGGTTGGCTGATAGCCTCCCACAGCTTTCAATATCATTTCTACGCTGAAGATACCCAAATCTACCTCTCCACCCCTCAACTCACTCCATCAGTCTCCTCACGTACCAGTAACTTATTAACAGACACATCTGCCTGGATGTCACACCACTTTCTCAAACTCAACTTGTCCAAAACTGAACTCATAATATTTCCCACCCCACGTGCCGTTTCCCCCGACTTCTCTGTCAAGAACAATGGCACAACCATCCGCCCATCCCCACGTTAGGGTGCTTAGTGTTAGCCTGGATTCTGAACTCTCCTTTTGGACCCACATGTGAGCACTTTCTAAGGCTTGCTGCCTCAATCTCCGCAACATCTCTAAAATACGTCCCTTCCTAACCAATGAAACCACAAAGCTCCCGATTCACTCCCTGGTCATCTCGCGTCTCGATTACTGCAACTCCCTCCTCACTGGCCTACCTTTAAATAGACTATCCCCCCTCCAGTCCATCATGAATGCCGCTGCCAGACTCATCCACCTTACAAACCATTCAGCGTCTGCCACCCCTCTCTGCCAATCCTTCCATTGGCTGCCACTGGCCCAACAAATTAAATTCAAAATACTAACAATCAGCTACAAAGCCATCCACAACTCTGCTCCCAGTTACATCACCAGCCTAGTCTCAAAATACCAACCTAACTGCCCTCTTCGCTCCTCCCAAGATCTCCTGCTCTCCAGCAACCTCATCACCTCCTCTCATACTTGCCTCCAAGACTTCTCCTGAGCCTCTCCCATCCTCTGGAACTCCCTACACCAATCTGTCAACTGTCCCAAAATCTATCCACCTTCAGGCGATCCCTGAAAACTTTTCTCTTCAGGGAAGCCTATCCTGCCACCACCTAACAACTACACGCCTTATTTTCTGAATCAGCTCATCCCCTGCAGTTATTGCCCTTTCGTATCATTTAACCCTCCCTCCAAGATTGTAAGCTCTAAGGAGCAAGGTCCTCTGATTCCTCCTGTATTGAATTGTATTGTAATTGTACTGTCTGCCCTAATATTGTAAAGCGCTGCGCAAACTGTCGGCGCTATATAAATCCTGTATAATAATAATAATAATAATAATAATAATAATAAGAGCAATGTCAAGAAAATTCACAAACGTTTAGATCACATATGCCACAAAATATTTTTTCAATTGTATTGCCGCCGTGGACGTCATGTATGGGTGTTATACAAGTGACTGTGGTTTCATGGGTGATGCAGAAATTTGTAAGCGGGTCATCGGTGATGAAGGATCCGGGTGAGGGTTGATCAATGTGTGCTCGGTGTGAATTGTATACAGTTAGACATGGATACGGAAGGTGTCCCTGGAGTGGGTCTTCTATATTGTAGAGTGCGGACGGTGTGGGTGCAGATCAGGTGTGTGCTCAACAGTTGATAAAAGAGTTGTTAAGAAGTTTGTAGATAGGTTCCAGTGAGCAGACAGGAGGTCCGTATAATTACAGCAACTCCTTCTGCTCCTCAGCCGTTCGTGAAATTGGAGTTGCTGGGTTGTGCGTGGGCTGGAATCAGGTGTGAAGAGGCGCCAGGCCCAGGCCAGACCTTCCCTACATAATCCCTGCCTGCAGCCACCACTGAGCTGAGCTGTTGAACACAGACAGAGCAGTCCTCAGGCTCTGCTGCACCTGCTAGCTTTGGTAGGAGGACTCAGAGAAACGAGGAGAGAGACAGCGGCCAAAGTACGAATACTTGAGCAAGCTATTGGAGTCTCTGGACCTCAGGAGATGCAACAAATAAAGCATCAATCCAATCAAGTTGCTGAATCAAGAAACTGCTGGCTTTGGGGATGCCTGAAATCTGACTTCTGGGAAAATCGGTGAGCCAATTACACAAGCAGGAAATTATGTTTCTGGGGAGTGGTCAGTACACACTCTGTGGACAGAACAACTCCAGATAGCCATATTGCAATGCATTCTCAGAAAATCACAGAGCTGCAGATTGAAAAGGAAAGGGCATGAACCCTATGGTGTGAAGAGACTGAATTAACGGTGGACGAGACCTGACTATCGGTCCATGTTTATGACCTTACCTAGAGATAGATGGTCATAGAGCTCCGGTAAGGACCCTCGAGTGCAATGTTTTGTGGGTGTCCTCACGGCCCCCCTCCTCTCCTGCTTTTTTCTTCAACACCCCTGTAGTATTCCTTAAAGTTGTACGGACCTCCTGTCTGCTCACTGGAACTTGTTTGTAGACTTTTTGTCAGCTTTTTTGCCACTTGTTGAGCGCACGCCTGATTTGTGTTTGCGCTGTTTGCACTTTGTGGTGTGGAGGACTTGCTCTGGGAATGTTTTCTGTATCCATGTCTAATTGTGTGTGGTTGACATTGAGTGCATATTGGTCGATTTTCATTTGGATTTTTTGTCACTGATGATTTGTTTGTATATATTTTGCGTCGCTTGTGGGATTGCAGTTGCTTGTATGGCACCCATGTGTGATGTTTGTGGCGGTAATGTGGGGTTTTTTGTTTCACAAAAATAAAAATTAAAAATTTTTCAAAGAGTTTGGAATTAGCGCAATCTATTTTTTATACATGTATAAAAAATTAGGCTGTATACTGGACCTAAGATTTAGACTACATAATACATTGTCATAAGAATTCTGTTTTGATACATTTGTATTCACCAACGCTATCTGATTCGTCGTATTGCCTTATGATGCACTTATAAGTAAAAGTTTGTACAATTTGTGAAATTTCAATAAAAAACTTGAGTAAAAAAAAAAAAAATATTTTTTCAAGTCGGCCATGTCATGAACCCATAGTAATATTTATGTCCTGTCTGTTTGCTTACCTCTTGGTTGTGTCAGCCTAGAGCAGGGATATGCAATTAGCGGACATCCAGCTGGTGCAGAACTACAAGTCCCATGAGGCATAGCAAGACTGTGACAGCCACAAGCATGACACCCAGAGGCAGAGGCATGATGGGACTTGTAGTTTTGCAACAGCTGGATGTCCGCTAATTGCATATCCCTGGCCTAGAGGCCATGCACATCACCACCTGTGGGCTAAGTAATCTCCTCTTAGTGAACTTCACCCCAGTCTCCAATTAAGGAGACACTATTTAAGACCATGTGCTGCAAAGCCTCCTTGCCGATCAATGTTGTGTGTGTTTGGCTTTGTGTGTGGTTGTTCCGGTCGTATGCTCTGAGTCTATTTCCATTTACTTTTGGCTTGTTCTGACTATCCCTGCCTGCTTGATACCCGACCTCCGGCTTGTTCTCCGTTTCTCCTGTCTGTTGATACCCCGACCTTGGTGTGCTCTTCCATCTGTCCCTGTCTGCTTGTGGCCCTGACCTTTGGCTAGGCCGCTGACTATACTTGCTGTTCCTGCGCTGCTGCTTCCTTTCTTCCACCTGTAGCCAGCCGAGCGTGAGCTAGGGGACCCCGGGAGCCGTGACCTGGATCCAGTTGCAGCCAAATCCATCCTCACCACCAGAGGCTCTGGCGAATACCTACTGGCTCTTAGACTCCAGCCTCTTGAGGAAACCAATGCACTAGCTCCCTGTGTTTCAGTGTCAGTGCTCCAGGCCCCTCTTCCCGTACCAGCCGGAGCTCATTAGCAGCAGTCAGCTATAGGTCCACAACCTTAGTGGTGCGATTTGCAAACTTAGCGGTGCGATTCACACCCCAGCGGTGTGCATGTCACCTGACCCCAGGTGTCCTGACAATCCAATTACCTAAAATATGTGATTATATTGAATTGCCACATGACAACTGATAAATTAAGGGTCATGTCAAAGCGTAACTGGAGGCATTTTCATTAAACATGTGAGCAGATAGGCCATTTATCTCAGAAGAGACAGGCAATGCCTCTTCCACACAAAAATACATCTACCTGCATGCTTGCAGCATCCTGCGGCATATAAACTGAGCTAGGCATATGCAGCTCAGCTTACATTGCTTGCACAGTCCCTGTGTGCTGGGATGACCGATTCCTGTGCATGTGCGGGAGTTATGTCATCCCATGGCGGTCAATGAAGAAGCCTGAAGATTAGTAACTTTAGTTCCACTTTAAAATCACTGCTGCGGCACACTTCATCTGTAGCTGCCACCTTTCAAAGATTCTTTATTTCTAAGAAAGAGCAGTATTTGGGTGTGCCCAGAAATGTAAGCACACGATTATCTGGTCTTAACAAGGAGATTATTCCCTAGCACAAATGTTATATTTTTTAAATATATGGACATATGCATGTATATATATATTTCTATGGGCATAAAAATGCTGCAGCTATGGCTCCAGGACAATATACAATAATAGCCATATTTTACTCTGTATGCCCATATTCTGTAAATTACAGCTGTGTGCAACAGCATTTACTGTTAAACTTGTATCTGCCAGGAAATAATAAAGTTGATATAGTAATGTGCTGTCTCACCTGTAAGGATGCCACCTGCTGGGGTACACACTCCAGTCTGAGAGTTCAGTGCTGTCCTAAACACAAAACATATTGTCAGAGATAGAAAGACCAATTACATATACATTATTAAATTGATTTACACATTTACTCACCTGCCAAAGCTACCTGTTACAGGGTATGAGGACAAGAAGGAGCCCAGAATATTTGTAAGGCCTACAGAAAATAAAGCATGTTAGGAAAAAAAATAAACTTCACAGTCTCTAAGCAGGCACTATATTGCCTATCATATATACTTCATATGCAGGTATCCTAAGAGCTCATTCACAGTTATTTGTCACACATATTGCTGCACTATTTTGTGCAGGTAAACGGCATGAATGTGAGAAAATCCATTGTTTTAGGCTGCTTTGCAGTGATGCATGTAGCATGCATTGTTTTGCAGTTCATGTTGAACGTACCCCAAGGCACTAAAGCAACATACCTGCATTGTAGCACGCCACAGTGCATGGTATTATGTTAGAAAAAAAAAAAAATGTTGTGTGCAATTTTTAATGAGCTTTCTTAAAGGGGTTGTAAACCTTTGTTCTGTTTTTTGAAGAAAAATAACAAACATGCCTATACTGTTTTGCTCAGAGCAGCCCTGAACTTCTTCTTCTGGGGGTGCCTGTCGGCACTTCAGGCTCCTCGTCTTCATTGGGTGTCCCCACAGAAAGCAGCTTTCCCTGGGGGCACCCGTGCAGACTTGTTGCCGAGTCCCAATGCTGCATCCATTGCCCCGCCCCCGTGTCTCTGGATTTGACTGACAGCAGCGGGGGGGGGGGGGCCAATGGCTCCTGCTGTTATCAACCCATCCAATAAGGAGAGACACAGTGGCAGGGGGACGCTGTGCTTGTGCACATCACTGGATCGGACCAGGCTCAGGTAAGAAAAAGGGGGGGGGGGGGTCTGGAGCACAGAGGGTTTTTCACCTTTATGCATAGAATGCATTAAGGTGAAAAACCTTGAGGCTTTACAACCACTTTAACTCAATGCATGTTAACATGCAACATGACACCTGTTAATGCGGCCATAAAGTGACACAAAACTCTGGTTTAAAAAAAAAAAAAAAACCTAAACACTTTTTTCATATATGTATGATTTACATACTTCTATTGCTCTCAGCCCCCTCCTAGTCCCCAAATTCAATTTTTTTGCTCTTGTGATCCCACCTGTTAGAAGGGGCAGCTACTTTTATCCTCTATGGTTCAACTGTATGTAGGAACGTAGCCACCCTCTCTTGCTCACTCCCGAGATAGATAAGAACTATAGACTATGAGATTTGTAGTGTGTAAAGAGCAACGCACATGGCCATGCACTGCTCATATCATACAAACAAAAGTGAGAGGGGAAAATAAGAGGTTTGGGACCTCAGAGGACAGTACATAGGGGCTGAAAAACAAAACAACAAAAGAGGCAAAAGTGAATATTCCAATGGGGACAACTGGTGCAGTGACAACTCTCTAAGATGGGGGATCTGCATCTCAGGACAGTAAAGAGAAATCTCAACAGCACACACACACATCAACAAAATAACCTGGTAGGCATTTAACCCTTCCCTTCTCCATCCAAAAAAGGTTTGGTTATACAAACTTTAAAGGATGACCAAAATATGATCATTTGCTAAAATCTGCATGCTCTATTAAATTTGCTAAAATGATATAGTTATATAAATACAAATGGTAGGCAGTTTGGCAAAATTGTTCCACTAGTATTTTTTTTGTGTCCTACAATGGTCAATTGTGGGAAAATAATGCCTTCCTCTCATATGGACCCTCACTGACCTGGAACATGTATACCAATACATCTGACATTCCTTAAATCATTTTACAGTTCTTTGATAAAAAAAATAAAGCTAGTGGGTTAGCAGCATAACGGCCAACCTATTAGTAATCTCAGAATATGTTCAATATCCTCATGATCCACTAACACTCCCCAATGATCCCATGTTGCTTGTTCCTCTATTGCAGCCCTAACCTATTTACTCAGTCTCAGCTGGTGTCAGAGTCTGGGGGGAGGTCATCGTCTGGCATATAGCAAAGCTCTAAATAATGGGAGGTGGTCAAGAACACCAGTTAATGAGGCAAACTGCAATCTAGGAAGGAGTGGGGAAGGGGGTGCAAAAGAGGTCAGCATCAGTGAGTTGGTAGGGGGAGCACAGGAGAGGTATTTGTCATTGGGGATCACTGGAGAAGAGAGTATCAGTGGGACACTGTTTTGGAGATGATTATTAGTGGGTTAGTGGTGGAGTGCTGAAAAAGTGAGTATTAGCAGATCAGTGCTGGAGATAGAAGAGTGAGCGGAGGAAGGTTAGAAAGCCAAGTATCAGTATATCGGTGATGGAGAGAAGTAGGGGAGTGTTGGAAAGGAGAGCATCGGGGATAAGTGCTGGAGAGGAGAGTATCAGTGGATCAGTGCTGGAGAGGAGAGCATCAGTGGATCAGTTCTGGAGAGAAGAGTATCAGTGGATCAGTGCTGGAGAGAAGAGTATCAGTTCTGGAGAGGAGAGTATCAGTGAATCAGTGCTGGAGAGGAGAGTATCAGTGGATCAGTGCTGAAGGGAAGAGGATCAGTGCTGGAGAGGAGAGTATCAGTAGATCAGTGCTGGAGAGGAAAGAATCAGTGGATCAGTGCTGGAGAGGAAAGTATCAGTGGATCAGTGCTGGAGAGGAGAGGGTCAGTGGATTAGTGCTGCAGAGGAGAGGATCAGTGCCGGAGAGGAGAGTATCTTGTGGATCAGTGCTGGAGAGGAGAGTATCAGTTCTGGAGAGGAGAGTATCAGTGAATCAGTGCTGGAGAGGAGTGTATCAGTAGATCAGTGCTGGAGAGGAAAGAATCAGTGGATCAGTGCTGGAGAGGAAAGAATCAGTGGATCAGTGCTGGAGAGGAGAGGATCAGTGCTGGAGAGGAGAGGGTCAGTGGATCAGTGCTGGAGAGGAGAGTATCAGTGAATCAGTGCTGGAGAGGAGAGGGTCAGTGGATCAGTGCTGGAGGAGAGGGTCAGTGGATCAGTGCTGGAGGAGAGGGTCAGTGGATCAGTGCTGGAGGAGAGGGACAGTGGATCAGTGCTGCAGAGGAGAGGATCAGTGCTGGATAGGATCAGTGCTGGAGAGCAGAGTATCAGTGCTGGAGAGGTGTGGAGAAGTGTTGGACACTTGTACATTTTTACTGCCCCCAACTGCAAGTGTAAATTAGTAAATTTCTTGACAGTTGACAGTGACAGTTGTCCAGAAGATAGTCATTAACATCCTCCACAAGGAAGGTAAGTCACAAAAGGGCATTGCTAAAGAAGCTGGCTGTTCACAGAGTGCTGTACCCAAGCATATTAATGCAAAGTTGAGTGGAAGGACAAAGCGTGGTAGAAAAAAGTGCAAAAAAAAAAAAAAAAAAAAAAAAAAAAAAAAAGAAAAAAGTGCACAAGCAACAGGAATAACCACAGACTTGAGAGGATTGTAAACCAAAGGCCATTCAAGAATTTAAGGGAGATTCACAAAGAGTGGACTACGGCTGGTGTCAGTGCTTCAAGAGCCACCACACACAGATCTATCCAGGACATGGGCTACAACTGTTGCATTTCTTGTGTCCAGCCACACCTGAACCAGAGATAACGTCAGAAGCCTCTTACCTGGGCTAAGGAGAAAAAGGATTGGACTGTAGCTCAGTGGTCCAAAGTCCTTTTATCGCATGAAAGTAAATTTAGCATTTCATTTGGAAAGCAAGGTCCCAGAGTTTGGAGGAAGAGTGTTGGAGGAACAGAATCAAAGTTGTATGAGGTCCAGTGTGAGGATTCCACAGTCAGTGATGGGAGCCATGTCAACTGCTTGTGTTGGTCCACTGTGCTTTATCAAGTCCAAAGTCAGCGCAGCCCTCTACCAGGAAATTCTAGAGCACTTCATGCTTCCCTCTGCTGACAAGCACCTGCCCAAAAGTACCAATACCTGGTTTAATGATCATGGTATCACTGTACTTGATTGGCCAGCAAACTCGCGGGACCTAAACCCCATAGAGAATCTGTAGGGTATTGTCAAGCAGAAGATGAGAGACACCAGACCCAACAATGCAGACAAGCTGAAGGCCACTAATCAAAGCAACCTGGGCTTCCATAACACCATAGCAGTGTCTCCATTCCATGCTGCACTGATGCAGTAATTCATGCAAAAGGAGCCCCGACCAAGTATTCAGTGCATACTATACTGTAAGTGGAGGTACTTTTCAGTGAGACAACATCTTTGTATTTTCTATTGGCCTCATGTAATATTCTAATTTTCTGAGATACTGAATTTTGGGTTGTCACTAGCTGTAAGCCATAATCATCAAAATTAAAAGAAAGAAATGCTTGAAATATATCACTTTATGTGTAATGAATCTATATAATATACAAGTTTCACTTTTTGAATTTAATTACTGAAATAAATTAACTTTTTGATGATATTCTAATTTTTTTTTTTTTTTAGATGCACTTGTATACTTTCAAATATAACATTCAACTACTTTTCCAAAAACACTAACTTTAAATATATGGGAAAACAAAGATGCCCAAAAAAAAAAACAAAACCTAATATTAAACTAATAAAATGTTGTTACCAATGGCCAGAAGCTCTTGGTTAGTATTTATTCTGTAGTTATTCCGAGAGGCTGCAACACAAAGAGCACATTATTATAAGAGATACACACACATCTACAAAAGAAATTATGCTTTAGAAATGTAACACTTTAACATTAGGAGCACACTTGTGGCCATAGGGGAAGTAAAATAAGTTGAGCTTCTGCTTTACCCCCTCCCCCTCCCTTAGCCCAACGCAGCAGCTGGAGGTGGTTGTACAAAGCTAATCTTCTTGGCTGCTACAAAAATCAGACCTCCTGTCACGCTTGGCTAGCAGTATTGGTGCAAATGCAACTCATGCAAATCAATGCGGCCATGCCCAATGCAGTGCATGTGGGTGAGGTGCAGTGGTGCAGCCTTTTTAGGGTTAAAACAGGAGCTGAGGAGGTAACATATCCCCTCCCAGCTGCCCTCTGAAAATAAATTCACCGCAAGGGCTGCTGCTAGTGTAAATGAGCCCTAAAGGGTCTATTTATGAAGTGTTTGCTTGACACTCATCTGTTAATAATGTACTTCAAGGAGTTGTAAAGGCAGAAGTTTTTTTTTATCTTAATCCATTATATGCATTAAGACAACAAACCTGTGTGTAGCAGCCTCCCCAGCACCCCCCAATTACTTACCTGAGCCCCTTCTCTCTCCAGCGATGTCCACGAGTGTCTTAGCTGTCCCAGACACTCCTCCCAATTGGCTGGAGACACAGCAGTGGTGCCATTGGCTCCCATGGCTGTCAATCAAAATCAGTCAGCCAATCAGGGGAGATGGATGTGGGGCCGGATCAGGGCTCCGTGACTGAACGGATACACGGAGCTCTGACTCAGCTCAGGTGCCCCCTGTGGCAAGCTGCTGGCTGAGGGGACACTCACCAGAGGGAGGGGCCAGGAGAGCAGAAGAGAGACCCGAGAAGAGGAGGAGGATCCGGGCTGCTCTGTGCAAAACCAACTGCACAGAGGAGGTAAGTATAACATGTTTGTTATTTTAAATAAAAAAACGATCCTTTAAAATCACTTTCTGTTTATTGTTTATGCAAATTACTCAACAGTTTAGTATACTATTACTATTACATTTCTTAAAGCATAAGTTAATTATTAACATTTTTTTTTAATTCGGCACAAGGGACTCACTTTTTACAAATAAAAGATTCTGGTGTGAATGCTGTGGTGCAAATACACATTTGTGACTTCAGTATTGCTGTATGAACTTGCTTAAAATAACATATTAAAAGGGCTTGCATTGGACCAAATACAAAAAGTTAAACTTTTAGGCCCCTTTCACACGGGGTCAGTTTTTCAGGTGGACCTGACCTCCATTCACTTCTATGGAGCGGCGGATGTCTGCAGTGACATGCCTGCTGACATCTGCCGATATCCGATCCTGTCCGCAAAATCCATACGGATGGTTACCCTATTTTCCATCCGTCTGGAGGATCGGATTGGATGAAAATGGACAGGCGGTCTGTTTTCATCCTATCTCCCATAGACGACAGTGGGGTTTTGGCAGGTCCGTCTCCACACAGTGAGCAGAGACAGACCTGTCATTCGCCTGCTCAGCAATCCACCAATGCACAAGCGGAATCCAAATTATGGACAAGCCCATGTGAAGGGACCCTTATTCCATTAAATGGGTTACCGTAATACTGGAATGACAACCCTGTTTGAAAACTTTCAGAACACAATACCAACAGAAGTGAGTTGGACATCTCAGAAACAGTAAGAGGTGCAGGCTGAAGGATACAGTCCTGGAAAGTATTCTTAGTATAAGGAAAGTAGCCTTATTCCAAAATGGATTAAATTCATTATTTTACTCAAAATTCTACAAATACCTCATAAATGACAAGGTGAAAAAGTGTTTGAAATCTTTGCAAATTTATTAAAAATAAAAAATGAAAAAAATCCCATGTACATAATCATTCACAGTCTTTGTCATGATACTAAAAATTGAGCTCAGGTGCATCCTGTTTCCACTGATCATCCTTGAGATGTTTCCACAACTTGATAGGAGTCCACCTGTGGTGAATTCAATTGATTGGACATGATTTGCTAAGGCACACACCTATCTATATAAGGTCCCACAGTTAACAGTGTCAGAGTACAAACCAAACCATGAAAACCAAGGAATTGTCAGGACAGGATTGTATAGAGACACTGGTATGGGGAAGGGTACAGAAAAATGTCTGTAACATTGAAGGTCGCAATGAGCACAGTGGCCTCCATCATTCATAAATGGAAAAAGTTTGGAACCACCAGGACTCTTCCTAGATTGGGCCACCCGGCCAAACTGAGCGATTGGGGGAGAATGGCCTTAGTCAGGGAGGTGACCAAGAACCTGATGGTTACTCAGACAGAGCTCCAGTGTTTCTCTGTGGAGAGAGGAGAACCTTCCAGAAGAACAACCATCTCTGCCACACTCCACCAATCAGGCCTGTATAGTTGAGTGGCCAGACGGAAGCCATATGACAGTCTGCCTGGAGTTTGCCAAAAGGCACCTAAAGACTCTTAGACCATGAGAAACAAAATTCTCTGGTCTGATGAAACAAACATTGAACTCTTTTGCCTAAATGGCAAGCGTCATGTCCAGAGGAAACCAGGCATTGCTCATCGCCCAGCCAATACCATCCCTAGAGTGAAGCATAGTGGTGAGAGCATCATGCTGTGGGGATGTTCTTCAGTGACAGGAACTGGAAGACTAGTCAGGATCGAGGGAAATATGAATGTAGCAATGTACAGAGACATCCTTGATCAAAACTTGCTCCAGAGCACTCTGGACTTCAGACTGGGACGAAGGTTCATCTTCCAACAGGACAACGACCCTAAGCACACAGCCAAGATAACAAAGGGATGGCTACAGGACAACTCTGTGAATGTCCTTGAGAGGCCCAGCCAGAGTCCAGACTTGAACACAATTGAACATCTCTGGAGAGATCTGAAAATGGCTGTGCACGGACGCTCCCCATCCAACCTGACGGTGTTTGAGAGGTCCTGCAAAGAAGAATGTGAGAAACTGCCCACAAATAGATGTGCCAAGCTTGTAGCATCATGCGCAAAAAGATTGAGGCTGTAATTGGTGCCAAAGGTGCTTTAACAAAGTATTGATCAAAGGCTGTGAATACTTATGTACATGTGATTTTTTTATTTGTAATAAATTTGCAAAGATTTCAAACAAGTTTCTTTCATGTTGTCATTATGGGGTATTGTTTGTTGAATTTTGAGGAAAATAATGAATTAAATCCATTTTGGAATAAGGCTGTAGCATAACAAAATGTGCAAAAAGTGAAGCGCTGTGAATAATTTCCAGATGCACTTTATTAGCCAATCCAGAGATTTAAACCAGCAACCCCATGGAAAATGTGAAGGTAACAACTCTATAAACTGCACTCGACTCATCAGTTTGACCAGGTCTTTTAACGGCTTATACATAGTACTCACCAAAAGCTCTAGCAATGGCAACACTCTCCAGTACTCCCATCAGTGGAATGATGATAAGCCCAGCTCCAATGTTCTGTTAAGATTCAGCATTATTATAGTCAGTGTGTGTTTATCACATGCAGAACATATTGCAAATCCACATTAATTAAGATTTACTTTCTTTATAAAATGTCATTGTTAGTTGAACCCCAGACACTGACTTAGGCTAGATTCACACTAGTTTGAGAATCGGACCGACAGGAGCAGAAGTCGCATTACGTCACAAAATCAATGGTTCCCTATGAGAGCTGTCATAACTGGTCCGACACAAGTTAGACCAAAATTTGCAAGAAGGAGGGCCCATAGGGATTTGCCGCAACACAGGATTCCCCAAAAATACACAATGTATACAAAAAAGTATCAAAAAAGATTTGTAATTTATTAGTTCAAAGTTAAAACCGTCACATGACGGGTAATGTGGTTGCCATATACAAACATAGGTATACACATAGAAATTAGCCCAAGTGAATACAAAGGTAACAGTGTGGAAGCAAGCAAACCCTCAATTGGAACAGTAGTCCTGGTGGTGAAGGTGCAGCTTCCTCTCCTACATGTTTCGAAGTTATTTTGAGTTATGTAACAAACTTCTTCCTCCGGGAGAAAGGTCACTGTATAGCCTTGGTTCTAAAAACATAATACGAAAAACTATAAATAGACCACAGTATAATACAAGAATTTCATTTGCTATAACACATAGTGGCTATTCGGCACAGATAGACATATACACTAATGACCATAATTAATGCGATCGGCTGATATCACCGGTTACTACTTACCTCTTGGATTTCAAGAGAGCATACATCAGCAAAAGTTGAGCTGGGAGCCAAGGGTGTCCCCAAATTTTTGGCTAGAAAAATATCAATGTCATGTATAATTAACAACCCCCAATGAGTGATGGGGGAGGGGAATATAAAAACAAAAGCAAAAGCAAAAAATGGCCAACCCTGTCGTATCCCTCCAGCGCTTCCACAAATGTCCCCCACAAGAATCAATGTGGGGAGCAAATCCGATCCCAAATGGGAAGATAGGTGCACCACCTATAAGAGGAAAGTTTAAGTATAAGATAATGAAAATAAAAGGCAGCTGGTATAACATTCCAATCTGGATCTACTTACTGTGTAGTGGGGTAGTGTGCTAATACCAAGTAGTTTGAGATGGATACAGCTGGAGAGATCTGTGGATTTAAGTGTGTACTCTGATAAATATACTTGAACAAAATAAGCTGATATAGTGTCGCTAGTTCAAGTTTGTAGGAGTTTAGAGGTTTTAAAGAAGTGTGTGGTGGAATGATCGTCTCTTACCTCAGCGTTGAGAGATGTACAACACCTCAGCAGCCAAAAGTTCAGATGTAGTAACCGTGTTTGTGGTGGTGTATAGTGACCACAGTTTAAATAAGGAAGTTCAGCAGCAGAGCCCTCCCATATTGTAGGCGTTGCCTACGATTAGGGAGGTAATTGGTCGGCGTGTTATAACACTGCACAGATTGTGCAGTGGGTATGGTGTCAAAATACTTCCGGGTCCGCAAAAACTCCCGCCGATTCCCCGCCATGGCGGCGTCCCACGTGGTCGCACGCCCAGGGAATGAAGCCCCAGGTGCAGCCCCGTCCGACGTCGCCACGGCGCCGACGCGCCTACGTGATCCACCGCGGTCCGGCGACCGACC
>BLSH010295960.1:49794-59988 GCA_018402905.1 Glandirana rugosa
CTAAATTCAGAGTGTTGAGTGGTACCTCAAAGCCGACATTTCCAACTCCTTAGGGAAACTCAAGATTCGGGGGCATCCACCCCAAACACCTCTGCATCGCGTAGCTCCCCCCTGATATTCCACCATAGATACCTGCAGCCCTAAATCCCCCATTCCAACAAACCAGCCCTTCTGTGAGACTTAAATCAACATTCAGCCCCCCACCATCATCTCTCTAAGCACAACTCAGCCAATTGCATGAGAAAATTACCACACCACTCCTGATACCTACTCTACTGATCACCAGATGTGCCCTTTAATGTTTAAATTCTCTTGCCAGTGTAATGTTAAATTGGTTCTACACTGTGAATCTCAGAATTTGTCTTTAACTGTATCTTATTGTACTGCTGAAAATTTCAATAAAATATGGTTAAAAAAAAAAAAAATGCCAAAATGTTACAGCCTCAGAACGCACTGGCCGTGGGTTCTAGTTTCAGCTCACTAACGCCGACACCATCTACAGCTCAAAAACGTCAGCGTTTTTATGGGGCCATTGACTAACATGGAGAGCTGCAAAAAACGCCGGCGTCAAAAAACGTCCGTGTGTATGAGGCCTTATAGTGCTCACTGTAAATTTAACTTTATTTTTAGTAAAAGTTTAACAATACACTCACATAGAAAAGACAGTCAAATACTCCCAGCACTCAGGGATCTTCACTAGAGGGACAGCCAACCAATGTCACATCACAAACATGGTCCAATGCCCGGTAAATGCAACCCTCCTCAGATGGGGATATCCTATTAGGGACTACAAAAACAAAGGGAAGGCGCAAACCCCTAGTGCATTATCCAAGTAAAAATGGTATTTATTGATTAAAAATCAATAAATACCATTTTTACTCAGATAATGCACTAGGGGTTTGCGACTTCCCTTTATTTGTTTTTGTAAATACATTCACATAGTATTAAATTAAAAATCGCCTATCTGTTTCCTTATGGATGCAGTATCTGTTTACTATCATGTACCTCCAACAAAATGGCGTTCCGCACACTTCCGGTTGCGGTGTGACGTCACTGGCTCCTACTTCCTATGCGTTAAGTCACATGTCATGCGACTTCTTCAGGCCCTTTGTTTTTGCTTTTATTTGCACATATTGCACTTTATTACATATAGGTGATTCTATATACCGGTACTTTAAAATGTATTGGCTTGATAATTTATATTGCGCAGGCACAGTCTATTAAAACGTACTGCTCAGAATACTGCTTCAAGAAATCATCTCAATTTAATTAATCTTCTTAATGTGGGTTAATTAAAAAAAAAAAAAAGTTTCTACATATAGTTTGTAATTAATTATGGACATGGGGCATATTTGCTCTTTAAGTTGAATATATTTTTTTATTATATTTTTTTCATAAATATAAAAATTAGAAGATACAAATAACAAAATGTATAAAGGGGGAAGAATGGTAAGTATTTCTCCCAGGTTAATGTATACAATGCAATGTTGATGTAAGGACATGATATATATGGTAGGGAGATATTGAAAATGTGGTGAAACAGATTATATAATGATTTCTGCAAGGTAACATGCAGGAGCTGTTATTGGGTAAAAAATCAGTAGCATTCAAAAGAGGGGGAGAAGGAAAAAGAACGAGGAAAAGAATAAGGAAGAGTAGAGAGGAGGGCGGTTGGAGACATCAATGGTAATAGCTACAGTATATACATAGGACACAAAAGTAAACATTTGGAGCATGTCTTCTACTGCATGGGATGGTACGAAGTTCTATCAGTCCAACCTTTGAGTCCTGAGTGAGTTATCGGGAGGGCAGTTTGTTCAAATGTTTGTCAGAAGCTGACTAGTGAAGCCATATGAACCACACTTGATAAGATGTTTATCCCATGAATCTTTTTCCTTTGCCTTCATCTCCTCAATGAGCATGACATCATTGAGTAAAGCGATCCACTGTTGTAATGGGGGAGTTACTGCAGTTTTCCAGAATTTCATGAAGAAGGTTCATCTTATGATGTTTAACTGACTCAGGCAGAATAGAAAGCAGGGCAATTTTGGGAGATGGTGCAAGGGCATCATCAAATATTTTGTTATAGATGGCAAAGATCATTTTCCAGAAGGAATGGATTTGACTGCACTCCCACCATATGTGTAGGTATGTTCCTCTTCCTCCACGACAGCGCCAGCAGGTATCGGAGGTCTAAGGGAAAATTTTGTTGATGGTGACAGAGTCCCTGTACCATCGAGATAGCAATTTGTAATTCTTTTCCTGAGTGATGACAGAGATTGAGGATTTGTGGATAAAAAGAAATGATGTTTGCCAATCTGCCCAAGATATCTCCACCTCCAAGTCTCTGGTCCAGTTACGCGTGTAGGTGGGTAGAGTATCGTGTGTGTGTGAGAAAGGATCGTCTTATAAATAATAGACAAGGTGTGTCTGTGTACTTGAGAGAGACTACACATTTCCTCAAAGGCAGTAAGGGTTCTATGAATCTGGCCTGATGAATGCAAGGTGTTACAGTATTTTGTTAAAGATAATCTAGTCAGCCAGTCAAGCGAGGGACCTTGGGGACCCGAATGAGGCAGCAAGCAACCCGTCCCGGAGTGGACAAATGAGCGTGCAGTGGCCCAAGATGATCGCTCATAGGTGCTATATCTCAAAAGTGCTATGCTGTCCGCAAGCGCAGGGTTATCGAATAGTGGTGTAAGTGGGCTGGGTCCTGTGGCTAAAGTGTATGAGGATCATCGTCTGTACCAAAAAGATAGTGAGCATTATAACCCCATAGCAAAGCTCGTAGATCGTATGGCGTTATGTCCTGTTCAACTCGCACGGAAGGTTTTGGTCAGCGGGTGGGGGAACCACTCTAGGAGTCGATAAAACTGCAGAAGTATGATAGATCTCAAAGTTCGGGAGACATATTTGCTCTTTAAACATGTGAGATGGACTGATAGAGGAAAAATCCCTCCGATATTGAAGCAAAAAACATTTATTGAAAATTTAGCACACATAGGGGGATACAGGCAGGAGGAGGACAAGGTTGACGCGTTTCACACTAATCAAAGTGCTTTGTCAAAACCAAGAGATGGACTGTATCTTCTGCTTATCAGTGCTACACAGTAGCTCTGATTTACTGCTTCTTTACATAAATGTGTGTGTCAGCACCACCTGCCTGGCAAATATCTCATCTCAGCATCTGTTAAAGAGGAACTGAGGGTTGGGGGGTCAGGCAGAAGCACAAGCCATAATGTGTAAAAATGCAGTGCATACCTGCACATTATAGCTAGTGCTCTCACCATTATGGCAAACAAAGTTTGCTCTGCTTCATAAAATGACAGCTCTGCACTCCTCTTCATTCCATCATCACCTCTGCCACCTTTCCTGAAGCTTCTAATGCTGTCACCATGTTCCTTGTTCAGCCATAGGGTGGCCAAGGATAATGCAACACCCAAGCATCCATAATGGAGTTGCATTATCCAATAAATGCTATGTGCACAATGTCTAAAGTCTACCAAAACTCTGTCAACAATAATTTTTTTTCTTTTAATTTACATTGCACTTTAACCACTTAAAGAGGAGCTCCCTCAGAAAAAAAATAAAAGTCAGCAGCTACAAATACTGTAGCTGCTGACTTTTAGGCCTCATGCACACAGGACATTTTTTACAGCAGCTGTTTTAACTGCAGACGTTTTTTTTCTACAGTCAATAAACTCTCCATCATGTTATCCTATGTGTTCATGCACACATAGGCTGTTAATCAACTGTTTTTGGCTGGGGCGTTTTTGAGCTGTTAAAAAAACCCCAAAGATTATAGTGAGTTCTGAGAGACGTTTCAGCTGTAAAAACGCTAAATGCTCAAAAATGCACAAAAAACGCAGCTCATCAACGTTTTTGGACGTTTTAGATCCATCGAGGGAAAAAAAAAAAAAAAAAAAAACGTTCAAAAGCACTACTGCTCAAAAACGCGCAAAAATGTGGCTCACCAACATTTTTGGTCTGTTGGAAAAAAAACCAAAAAAAAAACGCTACTACTCAAAAAAACTCGTGCAAAACGCTGAGAAACTCACTACAAAGCTACTGACGTTTTTAGACATCCTGTGTGCATGAGGCCTTAATATTAGGGCACTTAATGGTCCAGAAATCCAGCGGTGTCCTCATCCAAGCCGGCTATCAGGTGCTGCCGCTGCCATCTTGCCTGAGGCTTTTTGAATGGGCAGCTGCAGGGGAAGGAGGGGGGCAACATCTGGCTCAGTTCTACGCAAACTGAGGTGGAAGTGGGAGCGGGTACTTGTCAAAACCAGGTACCCAGCGGGAGCCTGTCAAGTCCTGGCTGGGACCCATTGATCGGTTGTGTACAATCACAGCCCAGAACTCTGTGTACAACACAGAGCTCTGTACAGAGGGAGCATTCTGTCAGCCTCTCATCTCTGCAAGGCAGGGAAGAGAAACTGCCTTGAAAAGGTATTCCCCTAGAAAATTTTCCCCATTCCATTTTGTCATGTTACAACCAAAAACATAAATGTATTTTATTGCAGGGTGGAATTGATTTAAATCACTTGTAAAAAGGCTTAATTTAACCACTTCAGCCCCAGAAGGATCTACTCCCTTAAAGTGGATGTAAACCCGATTCATGAAATTTGAGTTGGACACATCTGTCTGTAGGGTTTTCTTATCTCTATTCAAATAGCAATGTCTGGTAGCTGTCTCTTCCTCAGTAGCTCTGTTATCAGCCTGATAAGTTCTCACCCGTTCTGGTAGTCGGGACATAGAAAGTAGAGTGGGGAGGTTGCTAAAAATAGATTAGCAGGCTGCTAAACAAAACACAGACAACCTCTGCATGTGTGGGAAGGGGGTGTGTGCCTTTCCTCCAATCAGCTTTCGCACAGTCTCTCACAGTGCCCAGAAATGATCTCCTCCTACATAGGAATGAGGAAGTGGAAAATCTAACAGAATGTGCACTTTCTAAATGGTATATCAAAGTGAAGACAGAATATATACATATAAGACTTATATAGGGAGGTTTGTGTCATCTCTGTGTATCATCTGAGGCTGTTCACTTCACTGGGTATATGGAGGGTTTACATCCACTTTAACCACTTCCCTTCCGCTGTATGCAGAATGACGGCCGGGAAGTGGCTCAGTTATCCTGACTGGGCGTCATATGCAAAGAATAACAAGCACAGCGATCTGCGGTGTGGTGTGTCGGTCTGACAGAAGCTCTTTACCACGTGATCAGCTGTGATGAATCAAGGCTGATAAACCACATATCGGCTTTTCCTCAAATGCGTCTGCAGACGCGACTAGATGAGACGATCGGCGGCTCTGCTGGCAGAGGGGGTCTGCACTGATTGTTTATCAGTGCAGCCCCCCCTAGGTTAACCACGGAGCCCACCTAGGGCCACCAAGAAATGCCCACCCAGGGACCACCAGGGAAGCCCACCCTGACTACCAGGGACCACCAGGTAAGGGGCACAGTGCCTAACAGGAATGGCACTCAGTGCCATCTTGGATGCTATCCAGGACCGCCAGGGAAGGACCACCAAGAAAGTGGCATCTAGCAGTGCCACCTATCAGTGCCACTCATCAGTACCCAGTACCACCTATGAGTGCCCATCAGTGCCACCTATCAGTGCCCATCAGTGCCAGCTATCAGTGCTGCATATATGTGTCACATCATCAATGCCCATCAGTGCCATCTCATCAGTGCCAATCAGTATTGCCTCATCAGCGCCCGTCAGTGTAGCCTCAACAGTGCCCGTCAGTGAAGGAGAAAACATACTTATTTAAAAAGTTTAGTGGCAGAAACAAACGAAAAACACTTTTTTTTTCACAATTTCTGGGTCTTGTTATATTTGTAAAAAATAAAAACCCAAGAGGTGATCAAATACCACGAAAAGAAAGCTCTATTTGTCGGAACAAAATGATAAAAATTTTGTTTGAGTACAGCGTTACATGACCACATTTTCAATTGGCATTTAAAATGTGACAGCCCTGAAAGCTGAAAATTGGTCTGAGCAGGAAGGGGGGAAAGTGCCTGGTATTGAAGTGGTTAATGACCAGGCCATTTTTTGCGATATGGCACTGCTTTATTTTAACTGACAATTGTGCGGTCGTGCGGTGTTGTGCCCAAACAAAATCGTGGTCCTCTTTTTCCCACAAATAGAGCTTTCTTATGGTGGTATTTGATCACCTCTGCCGTTTTTATTTTTTGCGCTATAAGCAAAAAAAGACAATTTTGAAAAAATATATATTTTTTTTTACTTTCTGCTATAATACATATCCAAAAAAAAAAAATATATATATATAAAAAAAAATGTATTCATCAGTTTAGGCCAATATATCTTTTTCTACATATATGTTTAGTAAAAAAAGAAAACCGCAATAAGCATATATTGATTGGTTTGCGCAAAATTTATAGCGTCTACAAACTATGGGATAGATTTATGGACTTTTATTTTTTTTTTAATGTTTTTACTAGTAATGGCGGCGATCTGCGATTTTTAGCGGGATAGCGACACTGCAGCGGACAACCCCAAATGACACTTTTTGGGGACCAGTGACATTATTACATTGATCAGTGCTAAAAAAAATGCACTGATCAATGTATATACGACACTGGCAGGAAAGGGGTTAACACTAGAGGGCGATCAAGGGGTTAACTGTCTTCCCAGGGTGTGTTCTAACTGTGTGGGGGCTGGGCCGCCTGGGACACCACAGAGATCGCTGTTACCAATTCACTGGGAGTAGCAGATCTCCACGATGTCCCCTTGTTTATATAGGCAGATTCCCATTCTGCCTCTATATACTGCAATTGCGGGTCGCCGGCGGACATCGAGTCCACGGGACCCGCTGGCGCCCACACACTTTATCACATGTACAGACCACCGTACGAGTACGGCAATTTGTGCAATCGAGCTGACCTGCTGCTGTATATATACAGTGGCTGGTCAGCAAGTGGTTAACTCAACTTGATTTAAATCATAATTTTTAAAGAGCAACTGTCATCTCTGTCCCAAAACAGCTCCTCCTCTGACCCTCTGTTGACTCACAGACAATCCCATTCATTTTAATGGGACGGCTGGTAATGCAGCAGGGACACAACAAGGTGAGGGATGTTGCGGAAGCAGGCGAGTGGTTGCTCGCTAACAGGCGCTGCCACGATGGATCTGAAATGACAGGTGCTCTTTAAATGTAAGGATTTATTCTTGCTTGTAGGTAAAATCTTTATTATTTGCAAACAAAATGAAGATCTCCTGTTTAGAATAACAAGCTGTCAGGTTAGTAAAACAGCGATATCAAAACCGATTCAATAATACAGTTTGTAGTATACATAGATTTGCAAAACAATGGGATAAAGGAATATTCCTGAACTTTGTTTTATCTCATGGTTACTGTGAAATGTTGTGAATGCATCAATGCAGAGCATGTTATCTCAGCTTGCAGAGCTTGAATTTATTGAATGTGTTTACAAAAAATGTAAATATTGCAGAATATACAGCCTAATGCTACATAACTAAAGTTGAGCGAACACCTGGATGTTCGGCGGGTTTGGCCGAACTTCGCGGAAATGTTTGGGTACGGTACCGAACGTTACCCGAACTTGACCCCGGACCCCATTGAAGTCAATGGGGACCCGAACTTTTCGGCACAAAAATGGCTGTAAAAAAGTCCTGGAAAGTGCTAGAGGGCTGCAAAAGGTAGAAAAATGGGAGATGTTATTAGATCTGCAATCTGTCCCTCAAAGCAGTAGTAATCTCTACCTAGTCCAGTATCAGATAGTTCTGTAATCAGATCGTTCTGTAATGCAGGATGAGATGGTATTAGATCTGCAATCTGTCCCTCAAAGCAGTAGTAGTAATCTCTACCTAGTTATTATCACTGCAATCTGTCCCTCACAGCAGTAGTAGTAATTTCTACCTAATTATTAGATCTGCAATCTGTCCCTCACAGTGCCGGCAACATCTTCTCTCTACACTAACCTGAGAGCATGTGACATGCAGCACTGTGACTCCAGCCTCATATAGAGGCTGGGTCACATGATTCACTGGCCAATCACAGCCATGCCATTAGTAGGCATGGCTGTGATGGCTTCTAGGGAAAACCAGTGAAACACTTGTTGATTGGCTTCCCTGCAGCTATTCAACATGCATGATAAAATACCAGAACCCAGAACCCGAACCCGGACTTTTTCCTCAAACGTTCGGGTTCGCGTTTGGGACAGGGACACCCGAAAGTTCGGTACGGACCCGAACTTTACAGTTCGGGTTTGCTCAACTCTATACATAACTAATCTCCATTTCATGTTGCATAAACAAAATCATTAATGTATCCTAAATAGAAAACTATCTTTAGATAGATGTTTACTCCAAGAGCATTTTATTAAAATAAACTGGATAAAAAAAAAATCTGATTTAAATCCAAAAAAACGTACTTTCAATAAAAAACAAAAAAAAACAAACTGATTTTTATCCACCCTGTTGTGATTTTATGGGATAGACCAACACAAAGTGACACATAATTGTGAAGTGGAAGGAAAATTATAAATGGTTTTCAAAATTTTTCAAAAATAAAAACCTAAAAAGTGTGGCATGCATTTGTATTCAGCCCCCTTTACTCTTATACCCCTAACTAAAATCTAGTGGAACCAATTGCCTTCAGAAGTCACCCAATTAGTAAATAGAGTCCACCTGTCTGTAATTTAATCTCAGTATAAATACAGCTGTTCTGTGAAGCCCTCAGAGGTTTGTTTTTGCCCAAGTGCCGGGCAGAAGGCGCGCATGCACGCGCCCTAAACCCAGAAGTAGGCAGCGACATACGGATGTGTAGCTTTGCCTACTTTTGCAGCGGTTCGCAGAACGCAGTGTAAACTGCCTGTGGGGGTCCAGAGGGGAGATGACGTAGCCGGACGTCAGAGGGAGCCGACGCGCCTGCACTCCCTGCCCATGGCCCATGCACGAGGACGCTGAAAGCTGAGGGGAAGCCAGAAACCGGAGAGCCGCGCATCGCTGCCCAAAGGACGGAGCGGTGTGGAGCAGAGCGGAGCGGCGCGAAGCGGCGCGAAGCGGCGCGAAGCGGCGCGGTGCGGAGCGGCTACCCGAGAGTAAGGGGACCCTAAACCACAGCCGCGGAGGTAAGGGAGAACGAGGAATCAGCCGGGGAAGCCGATGCCTAGCCCTAAGAAGATCTAAGGAGGACATGTAGACATGAGGATCTAAGAACCCCTGCAGAATCACCCGAAGCAGCAGATAAGTAGAAAAACACAAAAATACAAAATATAAGCTATGTATCAGCAATGCACTGTGAACTGACCAAAGAGCGGTATATGTGAGCAGGGAGGGTTACCAGGAAGGTGTCACTGTATTGCATATGTATTGAAAAGGACATAAAATCAATGGGTGGATGAATGTAGGAGCTCAAACATAAATACAGTCGGCAGTAAAACAGGGGAATAGTGCTGTAAAAAGAAAGGAACAGGAGGTGACCGCCAGGTGGAACGGAAACGGAACGACTTTGGAGACTGACGGAAGTCTATAAAGATCCTAAATCTGCATAGTTCAGAACAAAAACAAACTCCCTTTTTTTTTTATTTATTTTTTTTTTTTTTTCTTCTCCCTCTCTTCCACCAATCGCTCCCCTCCTGTCTCCTCTCCTCCCCTTTGTACCACCCCCCCGGGAAGGGGGTCGAGGGGGTAATAGAGGAGATATGACGACAAAGGGGAAAACCGGTAAGGGAGGAACAGGGGGAAAAACCACCCAAGCTACCTCTAGCCCAGGGGGGATACAAAGATATATGGCTGCCGAAACAAGTATGACGGATAAAAAAAGCCCGGGGCGGGGGACAAGCGGAGGTGGGCAGAAGGGGGAGGTAACCCCGAAGAAAGGAAACAACAAAGGAACCCCTCCAAAAAATGGAAAAGAACAAGCAGATGCCCCAAAGACAAGAGGCCTAACTACCCACTCTTCTAAAGAAGGACTGGACAAAGAAACACAGGTAAGCCTCCCTCAGATTAAAGAGGCTCTCACAGAAATGTTATCTAAAATGGAAACAACACTGAAGAACGAGATGGGAATGATCAGGACGGACATAAACCAGGTTCTGCAACGGGTGGAAGAGACAGAGGAAAGATTGGACATCTATGAAAAAAAGTTGGAAAACCTAAATGCACAGATGAAGGTACTCCAAAGGAACAACAGCTGTCTCTT
>BLSH010295960.1:63650-82041 GCA_018402905.1 Glandirana rugosa
ACCACGGGAGCCGAGGTGGATAAGACGCACACGGTGGTATCCATCGACGAAGGACCCCACCGCGTCACCTTGAAGACGAATAGCCTAAGAAGGGGGGACCGTGGTGTAAACCGTGGAAAACCGCCCCCCCCACCTCGCCTTTGGAAAACTGTCCATAGTACAGGGGTGAAGGTCCTCTGGTCCGGCACCGCTTCATGTAGACGTCGAGTCGGGGGAGAAGGGAGGGGAAGACGACCCGGTCACTCGCTCTCGCGTCACACGAAGTGTGTACGCGTCTTCCCTGAACCGGCATTTCGGCTTTCCGATGTGACGTCACAAGGGAATGACCGTTACCACCACCGTTGTGGGCTGTCGGCTACCTTTATAGCCGACGCCACGGTTGTAGAGACCTGAAATTCTTTCCATTCACAGGATAATATTTTGGGCCTAAACTGAGGTGGAAAAAAAAAAAAAAAAAAAAAAAATAAAACTGCCTGTGGGAACAATGCAGGAACCGGCTCTGTAATCGCACAAGTATAAATCCGGGTTTTATAATAGGACACTTACCTTTCTTAAAGTCCAGAGATGTTGGCACCGCAGCCGATATTTCCATCGGCTGTCGGGTGTTGCCACCACCATTGCCAGTAAGGGAACACTGCAGTGTAGCCTTTCGGCTTTACGGCCAAGTCCCTTCTGCGCATGTGTGAAGCACACTGCGCTCTCGCTCACTGGCCCAGCAGAAGGGGAGGGAAGAGGGGGCTGAGCTGCAGATGTACTTCGCCACGGCCTGGTCTCCTGGAAGTGGGGACATGATACCTGTCAAAAGGTTTCCGCTCCACCCCCCCCGCCAAAAGGTGCCAAATGTGGTGCCAGGGGGGAAGAATCCGATAAGCAGAAGTTCCACTGCGCCACCCCAGGAAGCAGCTACCTATGGTGGCACACGCAGAATAGGTGGAGCCGAGGGCACCAACAGGGGAACCCAGAAAAAAGGCTTGGGGCTGCTCTGTGCAGTATCATTGCACAGAGTAAGAAAATATACCATGTTTATTATTTCAGTAGACAAAAAAAAATGAACTTTACATATTACTGCTTTAATATAGTCACAATCATTTGCAAGCACATGCCTGTGAAATTGCTAAAGTAGCATCAAAATCACATTAAAAATAAAATGTATAACTCTAGATTTGTGCTAGCTAAAAAAAATAAAAGTGGATCTTTGTACATTTTTACAATAAAATGCACAAATTGCATGAAATTGGTACAAAACAAATGCAGCTGTTCAACAAAACTCATGGAAATGTATTGTTCTTCAGGATAAAACGGTGCAAACAGGCACTATAAAAAAGATTCTGTTTCTTAACACAGACATACCTTAACTTGGCTAAATCCGATAGTAACTGCTGCAGCTGAAGTAAAGGCTTTGATGACAGGATGGGATATAAAATCTAAAAGAAAACCTGGGAAAGAAAAAAAAAATATATGTTGTTAATGGCAGTGGTTTGAGGCTTGCAAGATTTGTGAAGAAAAAAACTCACCAAAATTTAACAGCCCCATTACCAGCTGAATGCAGCCTGAAAGGAATGCCAATAAAATAGCCAATGATTTGTCACCAGCTGTGTAGACTGCTACAAGGAGGGACATTATGGCTGTGGGACCCAATGTCACATCTTTGGATGTTCCAAGCAGACAATAAATAAAACATCCAACAAAGGAAGAGTAAAGCCCAAACTGCAAAAAACAAAAAAAAAAACAGATATCAATCAATCAAGGCATAAAACCACAGAGAAACAATTTTTGCACTTTCTACGCCCATTCCTGACATCCTTCACCTGAACAATGGAAAGAGCCAGGTAGAACATTGGCAGCTGAATCGAGGCTGCATCCAATGTTAGGGTATGTTGACAGCAGCCGGCTGTCATTGTCCTTTGGGGGTTATTTAGTAAAACTGGAGAGTGCAAAATCTGGTGAAACTCTTTCAGGGTTTATTGCCAAAGCTTAATTGAACAAGCTGAATTTATGACTACCATGAAGAGCTGCACCAGATTTCTACACTCTCCAGTTTTAGTAAATCAACCCCGTTGCATCCAACAGCTTTAGGCCCCATTCACACCTGAGCGTTTTGTAGCTTGAAGCCTGAAGCTGCAAAATGCTGGAGGGGAAAAAAATCAATGATTCTCTATGGAGATGGTTCACATCTCCACTCCAAAACGCCTGAAGCTCAAACGCCTGAAAATGCCTGAAACTCAAACAAGTTCTGGAAGTATTTTTTCAGGCAGATTTGGGTGTTTTTCTTCTTTTTACATTGGTGACCTTTTGACCTGTACAAAATCGCGCTACTTTTTGCCTGAAAACGTCACGCTCAGGTGTGAATGCAGTCCAAGTGAAGCAGAAGACAAGGAGGAAAACAATCCCCCCAAGTCCACCAATGGACAACAGTTATTCTTTTTGTCTCCGCTGAAATACATTCAATTTTCTGATCCCAAAAAGAAAGTATAATCAATTACATTAAAATAAGGATTTCACTGTATAAATAATGATATAAAATAGATATATCTCTGTACTATTCATGAGCATTTATCTTTTCTTATTCACCTATAGAGATATACATAATATAAATAAGTAGTATGAAGTGTATTTATAATATTATATAATTACAATAATACCCCATGTATGCATATATTATTAATGCAGGCTTATATATATACACAATGCCTTGAAAAAGTATTCATACCCCTTGAAATGTCCCACATTTTGTCATGTTACAACTAAAAACGTAAATGTATTTCATTGGGATTTTATGTGATAGACCAACATAAAGTGGAAGGAAAATGATAAATGCTTTTCCAAACTTTTTACAAATAAATATGTGAAAAGTGTGGGGTGCATTTGTATTCAGCCCCCCTGAGTCAATACAATCACCTTCCGCTGCAATTACAGCTGCAGGTCTTTTTGGGGAAGTCTCTTCAAGCTTTGCACATCTAGAGAGTGACGTTTTTGCCCATTCTTCTTTGCAAAATAGCTCAAGCTCTGTCAGATTGGATGGAGAACGTCTGTGAACAGCAATTTTCAAGTCTTGCCGCATATTCTCAATTGAACTTACCGGTAGGTCTGGACTTTGACTGGGCCATTCTAACACATGAATATGCTTTGATCTAAAACATTCCATTGTAGCTCTGGCTGTATGGTTTAGGGTCGCTGTCCTGCTAGAAGGTGAACCTCTGCCCCAGTCTCAAGTCTTTTGCAGACTCTAACAGGTTTTCTTCTAAGGTTGCCCTATATTTGGCTCCATCCATGTTCCCATCAACTCTAACCAGCTTCCCTTTACCTGCTGAAGAAAAGCATCCCCACAACATGATGCTGCCACCACCATGTTTCACAGTGGGGATAGTGTGTTCAGGGTGATGTGCAGTGTTAGTTTTCCACCACACAGAGTTTTGCTTTTAGGCCAAAAAGTTGAATTTTGGTCTCATCTGACCAGCACACTTTCTTCCCAAACTCCTTATTTTAAACTGCAAACGGGACTTCTTATGGCTTTCTTTCAACAATGGCTTTCTTTGTGGAATGCACGACTAATAGTTGTCCTGTGGACAGATTCTCCCACCTGAGCTGTGGATCTCTGCAGCTCCTCCAGAGTTACCATGGACCTCTTGGCTGCTTCTCTGATTAATGTTCTCCTTGCCTGGCCTGTCAGTTTAGGTGGACGGTCATGTCTTGGTAGGTTTGCAGTTGTGCCATTTTCTTTCCATTTTCGGATGGTGGATTGAACAGTGCTCCGTGAGATGTACAAAGCTTGGGATATTTTTTATAACCTAACCCTGCTTTAAACTTCTCCACAACTTTATCTCTGACCTGTCTGGTGTTGTTCCTTGGCCTCATGATGCTGTTTGTTCACTAAGGTTCTCTAACAAACCTCCGAGGGCTTCCCAGAACAGCTGTATTTATACTGAGATTAAATTACACACAGATGGACTCTCTTTACTAATTGGGTGACTTCTGAAGGCAATTGGTTCCACTGGATTTTAGTTAAGGGTATCAGAGTAAAGGGGGCTGAATACAAATTGCACACCACACTTTTCAAATATTTATTCGTAAAAACATTATGAAAACCATTTATCATTTTCTTTCCACTTCATAATTATGTGTCACTTTGTGTTGACATCACCCGTGACCCCGCCCCTTTGTTTAGTTTAGTGGTGGGACCTAATGACAGCTCCTTCCCGGTGCTGATGAAGTATAGAAGAAAAAGAGCCAACAATTAAGCCGATAATGACATTCATTCGGCAAGTGAGGGAGCCTGTCTGCTATACTGCTCTCCTGCCTTTCTACGCCACAACCCCCCCCCCCCCCACACACACACACAGTGATGGTTGCCCCTAACAACCAATGCAAAAATGGATGAAAAACTGACCATTTGTCAGTTTACATCAGTTTTTTGTCCGAAAAACAGGGCTTTCGTCCGTTAAAAAAACAAAAACAAAAAAAAAAACGGATGTTGTCAGAAGCAGATGAAAATAGATGATCATCCGTTTTTACATAGACGTGCATTGATGTCCGTTTTTCATCCGTCAACGGATGGATGAAAAACGGATGAACGGTCCGTATGTGTGAAAGGGGCCTTACTACTCTGACTGTGTATTATCTGGTCTTGCCAAGAGAGACCCTGCAGGAGGGGGAGGATTTGTGCATACAGAATCAAAGAGCCTTTATACACAATACAGAGGATTAACCCCTTAAGTTCCACTGTGAGTACAATAAGCATGCTTTAATGCATATACAGACTGATTTTACTGTTGTGGGTTTAAGAACACTTTAACCACTTCAATACCATGCACTTAGAACACTTCCCTACCAGACCAATTTTCAACTTTCAGCGCTGTTGCGATTTGAATGAGAATTGCGCGGTCGTGCAATGTTGTACCGAAACAAACTTTTTGTCATTTTGTTCCCACAAATAGAGCTTTCTTTTGGTGGTATTTGATCACCCCTGCGGCTTTTATTTTTTGCGCTATAGAAAAAAAATACCGAAAATTTTGAAAAAAAAAAAAAAACATTTTCTTTGTTTCTGTCACAAAAATTTGTATAAAGTACATTTTCTCCTTCACTGACGGGCACTGATGTGGCTACACTGATGGGCACTGATGAGGCTACACTGACGGGCACTGATGAGGCAGTACAGATTGGCACTGATGAGGTGGCACTGATAAGGTTGCACTGATGATGGGGCACATATACAGCACTGATGGGTGGCACTGACAAGCAACACTGATGGGCACTGATACTTGGCACTGATATGCGACATTGATGGACACTCCTAGGCGGCACTGATTAGTGGCACTGGGCACTGATAGGTGGCACTTTTAGGTGGCACAGGTGGGCACTGATAGGTGACACGGGTGGGCACTGATAGGTGACACGGGTGGGCACAGATGGGCACTTATAGGTGGCAGTGGTGGGCACAGGTGCAACAAGCACTGTTAGGGATGGCACTGGCAGGCATCATACATGGGCACAGTGCCATCCCTACAGTGCATAATAATGCCCTTACCTGGTGGTCTAGTGGGGGCTCCCTGGTGGTCCTGGGCGGCCTCTGATTTCATTCCCTGGTGGTCCTGGGCGGCCTGTGTGCGATGTCCGGCGGGGGGGCTCCCTGGTGGTCCAGTGGGGTGATCCTGAGGGTCGCTGCGCTGATAAATGTTCAGCGCAGCCCCCCCCTCTCAGGAGAGCAGCCGATCGGCTCTCCGCAGCTCAGGTCTGCAGACCTGAGCAGAGGAAAAGCTGATCAACGGCTCTTCCTATTTACACTGTGATCAGCCGTGATTGGTCACGGCTGATCACATGGTAAAAGGCTTCGGATCGAAGCCTTTTACCTCGGTCGGTAATGCGGTGGGTCAGCCTGACCCACGGCACCACCGATCGCCGCGATGTGCGCCCCCAGGGGCGCGTGATCGCGGATCATCCTGAGGACGTCAATAGACGTCCAGTCAGGATAATGAACCCCCCCGCCCGGACGTCAATTGTCTATACGCCGGGCGGGAAGTGGTTAACCACTTGCTTCCCAGGCCAATTCTGACACTTCGCTCCTACCTGTAAAAATCATAATTTTTTTGCTACAAAATTACTCAAAACCCCCAAACATTATATATGTTTTTTTAGCAAAGACCCTAGGGAATAAAATGGTGATCGTTGAAAATTTTTATCTCACATGGTATTTGCACAGTCATTTTTCAAACGCGTTTTTTTAAAAAAAAAAAACAGTTCCATGTATTAAAAAGGTTAGCCCAATTTTTTTGCATAATGTGAAAGAGGATATTACGCTGAGTAAATAGATACCTAACATGTCATGCTTTGAAATTACGCACACTCGCGGAATGGCGCCAAACTTCGTTACTTAAAAAATCCCATAAGCAATGCTTTAAAAATTTCTACAGGTTACAGGTTTAGATTTACAGAGAAGGTCTAGTGCTAGAATTATTGCTCTCGCTCGAACGTTTGCAGCGATACCTCACATGTGTGGTCTGAACGCCGTTTACATATGTGAGTGCGAGTTACGTATGAGTTCGCTGTAACAGGGGCGCTTTCGATTTTTTTTATTATTGTTTATTTTAAATGTATTTATTTTTTTTTTTACACTGTCTCTTTAAAAAAAAACAAAAAAACAGAAGATCACTTTTATTCCTATTACAAGAAATGTAAACATCCCTTGTAATAGGAATAGTGCGTTGCCTTTCCAGCCGAGTCCCCGGGCATTGTTTACATCCAGCTGGCCGGGTGTGACGTCATACGTCGAGCCCGGACCTCTGAGGCGCCTAGAGATGACTGGTGACCATCTGGCCACCTTCAAGGACCCGGTACCCTATAGTATGAGGGTCCACTCCCTTGGACCTTTACAGCACCCTGCAGGATTACCTTGGTTTTGGAATCCCAGGCTTTCCTTTACGCAAGGTCCAGCGCCACGTGTGGTCGCATTACAGGCAAACCCTCACAAAATTCTTCTGTCTTCTTAGCGAGGCCCAGGTACCATTTATCTTAGCTTTAGTAGCCGTTTGAAATGGATCCGGAGAAGGCTGTCCCTGATTCTAAAAAGAACCTGTGTGGGAACCAGCATAGAAGCTCCACAGATCTTTCGAAGTGACCATCCACCTTCAAGACCCTGGCGAAAAACTGATGTGCTCCCAGGATGGGAGGGGTTATATAGGGGGAGACTTCCTGTCTAATTTGAATTACCAGTGTCCATTCAATTATAGGTGGCGTATAACCCATGAGGTAATGATTATATAGCCTGCTCTGTGTCCTGTGGTGTACGAAAAAGAAAATGACTAAGAACCCCCAAATATTGTATATATATTTTAACGGAGACCCTAGAGAATAAAATGGCGGTCGTTGCAATATTTTATGTTGCACCATATTTGCGCAGCGGTCTTTCAAAAGCAATTTTTTGGGGAAAAAATACACTGCAATGAATTTAAAGAAAAAACTAAACAGTAAAGTTGGCCCAATTTTTTTGTAGAATGTGAAAGATGATGTTACGCTGAGAAACATGATCTTTATTCTAAGCAAAAAAATTTTTTAATTATATATATATATGATTTACTACAGCTTTCAGGTTTTATTGTCAAAGCTTAATTGAACAAGCTGAGGTTAGAAGCTGATTGGCTACCATGCACAGCTGCACCGGATTTTGCACTCTCCAGCTTTAGTAAATCAACCCCTATATCTCACAAAAGTGAGTACACCTCTCACATTTCTGTAAATATTTTATTATATCTTTTCATGTGACAACACTGAAGAAATGGCACTTTGCTACAATGTAAAGTAGTGAGTGTACAGCTTGTATAACAGTGTAAATTTGCTGTCCCCTCAAAATAACTCAACACACAACCATTATTGTCTAAATGTAGAGCAACAATTCTTTTTTTCAGATCCTCAGAGAGTTCTTTGCCATGAGGAGCCATGTTGAACTTCCAGTGACCAGTATGAAAGAGTGAGAGCGATCACACCAAATTTAACACACCTGCTACCCATTCACACATGAGGCCTTGTAACACTAACGCGTCACATGACACCGGGGAAGGAAAATGGCTAATTTGGCCCAATTTGGACATTTTCACTTAGGGGTGTACTCACTTTTATTGCCAGCGGTTTAGACATTAATGGCTGTGTGTTGAGTTATTTTGAGGGGACGGCAAATTTACACTGTTATACAAGCTGTACACTCACTACTTTACATTGTAGCAAAGTGTCATTTCTTCAGTGTTGTCACATGAAAAGATATAATAAAATATAGTGGTACCTCGGTTCAAGAACGCTTCTGTTCATGAACAACTTGGTTCACGAACAGAAGAGTTTACAAAAATTTGCTTTGGTTCGTGCACTCCGCTTCGGTTCACAAACATGATTTGTGGCCATTTTCCTTGCTCTGATGAGATTGTATGTATCAGGGAAACACTGAAGTGTACAGTACTGTGAAGGCCGGTTCACACATAGGCGATCCGACTTCAGGGGTGACTTTGCTAGGCGATTTGAATGCCACTTCAAGGGGACTTAGGTTTAACACATAGGTTGGACTTGATGGACTTATGTCTTTTTTCAACCTCGCTGACTATGTAACTATGACTTCAGCGCGACTTTGGGCGACTTACAACGCGACCTCCATGCCAGGTGACTTTGCCTATGTAAATTCTTTTTTTTCCTGTAAAATCGCTTCAATATAGATGGGAATCCGACTTGGAGGCGACTTCCATTGAGTTCTATGGGCACAAGTCGGATAGAAGTCGCATTGTGGTTCAAAAACAAAAAAAAAAGTCAGAACAGATTAACCGGGTTTACATTGAACCCTATGGGAAAATTTGCCTCAGTTCGCGAACAAATCGGTTTGTGACCAGAGTCAGTTCACAAATTAAGTTTGTGAACTGAGGTATCACTGTATTTACAAAAATGTGAGGGTTGTACTCACTTTTGTGAGAAACTATATATACACACACACACACACACACGTCCCACCCTAATAACAAATTCCCTGGCTTGTTATAATGTTTTTGAATGGGAAAAAATATGCATATAGTGTTACTTCAAAGGTGGAAAGACACTTTAACCATTTCAATACTGGGCACTTTTACCACCTTCTTGCCCAGGCCAATTTCAGCGCTGTCACACATTCAATGACAGCTGTGTGGTCATGGTGGAACACTGTACCGAAACTACATTTTTATCATTATTTTTTCACACAAATAGTTTTCTTTTGGTGGTAATAATCACCACTGTTTTTTTTTTTTTTTTTGCTAAATAAATTTAAAACGACAGAATTTAAAAAAAAAAAAAAAGTTTTCTTTGTTTCTGTTATAAAATTTTGCAAATAAAAAATCTTTCTTCCTAAATTTAGGTCAAAATGTATTCTTCTATATTTCTTTGGTGAAAACAACCCAAATAATTGTATATTATTTAGTCTGTAGAAATGTTATGGAGTCCACAAACTATGGTATATATCTGAAAAATGATCATTCCTGATGTACTTACACTCTATCCACTGCTCGAGGTCCGAAAATGCCAGGACAGTACAAATACCCTTAAATGGCCCCTTTTTTGGAAAGTAGAAAGTCCAAGGTATTTAGTAAGCAACTTCATCGGTATAAGCAACACTTTTTACTGAATGAAACTAGTTCATTCAAGGTGTATTGTGATTAGCTGTGATTGGTCAAAGCTAGTCACGTGGTAGAGATGGTCTGTGATTGGCCTGCCTGTACCATGTGATCGCTGTGACCAATCACAGTTAACAACACAATTGTATACAATGGATAGCTTGAAAGGAAGCCATCCATTGTTTACAACTGTCATGTGATCTGCTGTGATTGACCACATGACAATGGCAGTGGGCTAGTGCACGGATTAGTCTTCGGCTGTGTCCAGTGGACACAGCCAGTGACAGATCGCGTCGCTGTGCCAGGCAGGAAGGTGTTAATAAATAAAATACAAAGAAGATAAAGATACCTAGAAAAACGTATCTGAAGGGTTTCTTACCTCCACAGGTAGGCCAGCTACCTCTGCATAAGCAAGAGCCTGGGGCACCACTGTAAGTCCAACTGTAAATCCAGCAATGATATCAAGCTGTAGCCATTGCAGAGAATAGTTTGGTAACCAGCATAGAAATGGTAATTTCCTTTGTACTGCTTCCCAAGAGCAACATCTAGCCAGTACTCCAGCATTGATTCTTCTTCCCTGCTGGTCACCCAGCCAATTCATATTTGCTGATACCGGTCACGTCATTCCTTTGTAAATAGAAAAGAAAATGTTATGCTTGTACACGCAATTTAATACATTTAGGAAATGAGAGTACACAACAGCAGTGGTCCAAAATACAGTATTCTATAGTAACCTATTCAAATCCTGATCCAATTTAAGTGAAACCAAATTACTATGGGTTAATGCGCTTTATTTATGCTTGTTACCCTTTGCATTTCCTTATTGAATTAATTCAACTTGTAAACCTGAAATATTCTATTATTAGGTACTACAGCACCTAAATGAGGTTGTAATTCTTGTTTAGCAACGATATCTTAACTCAGGGAGATGTTATGAGGACATCATTACTACTGATATATATATATATATATATATATATATATATATATATATATATATATATATATATATATATATTATGCTTCTCTAAAATTCTTAAATTGCTAGTGAATTTGACTACCTTAGGAAGAGTCAATAAGGACTGTGGCATAATTAGCGTATTTGACACTAAGGGCTGCTCTATATAACAAAATTATTTTCAGTATAAATAATGAAATAATGGCTGAAAAGAAAGGCAGATAGTAAAAACTCAACTTATAATATTGATCACTTAAAGGGGAAGTATGGCCAAAGCTTTTTTGCCAATGCTTTTTCTATGGACCAGAGGACTGTAGTTTGTTCTCGTCACTCCAGGCTCGGGAGAGATCCTGACCATATGGTCAGGATCCACCAAGATCCCTGGACCAGTACCTGGCTCAGCATCTCAGTGATCCGAGGAGAGCCTGAGCCAGCCCCTTCTGCCCCCTCCACAGCCCAGTGCTCCAACGAGTGCTGGAGGAGAGAGCTGAGAGCCGGTGATTGGCAGTCGCGGCTATCTGCTCAGAACAGAGAGGAGAACTGAGCGATCAGTGGTATGTTATCATGCAGTTCCAACTGCAGAGCCGGCAGGGAAAAGATATAGCATTATATCGATGCTGCATCAGCCTAGGTGAGTATAAAGGATTTTTTTTTTTTTTTTTTTTTAAATCCTGACTGTCTCTTAAATTAATAAGATGGTCAAACAGCACAAATGTTAAAATACTCCTTTGGCTCCCCAGATTTTTTATGGTGATTCTTATATATAACATTCCATCTCAAACATCATAGAAGTGGAGGAAACAGAGGCTCATTGCTAAAAACTCTTGTTATTAAAAGCAAATCAAAAGATGCCGCCCTTACAACTGTGCTATCATCCAGTACTCAAGAAACAATTGCCCATACCCATATGAGAGGAGAGCACTACTTCCTGGTAACATGCATGGCTTCACATGTGTGTGACGTCACAGGGCTCCGGCTCCGGCCAACATGTTTCGTCCAGAGAAGACATGCTGTGAAACGCTGGAAAGAGGAGGCAGGAGGGCAGGGTGGGACAGAAGGAGCAGAGGGCACGCTGTGAGTGAAGCCTGTAAGGATGCGGGACATGCTGATTGACACTGTGAGGGCTCTGTGTCAGGGGTAGTAACTGAGGCACTGTAAATATCTTGGGAATTGTGAATAATTTGGAGTATTGTGAGTAACTTGGGTCATTAGGAATAATTAGGGCACTATGAGTACTTAACCACTTTGGCACTGTGAGTAACTGGAGCTCAGGGAGTACTTGGGTCACTGTAACTTGAGGCACTGCATCAGTGCGAGTAACTTTGAGCATGATGAGTAACTGGGGCACTATGAGTAACTGGAGTATTGTAAGGAACTGGGGTAGTGTAGCTTGGAGCACTGTGAGTAACTTGGGGACATTCTGAGTAATTGAAGCATCGTGAGTAACTGGGACACGGCGAGTACAGAGGCATGGTTATGGGGGAGCTGTGTGTAACTAAAGCCTCGTACACACGGGTCGACGGTCGTATGACTGAATGGACCAAATCATATGTTGGCTGTTGTATCTAGCATACTGACATGCACTACACGATCGCACGACCAAGCTGAACGTAATGACGGGTTATGAACGTATAAAGAGAAAGTTCAGGTGCATGTAATTAGCATCCGGCCGTTCCTGACTTCTGAGCATGCGTGTTTTGCACAATACAACTTGTTGGACCAACTTCTCTGTACACACGATACAACGGTCGTATGACCGCTTGTTGGTACTACCAAGTTTTCTAGTCTGCTCATACAACTTCTCTTGTACGACCGTCGTACGTCAGCTGTTCTAATTACGCATACTAACGGTCGATTTAGCATACAACGGTCGTTCATACGACCTGTTGTATATGATTGCTGACCCGTGTGTACGAGGCTTAAGGCACCGGTAGTACTGAGGCAGTACATGTAATCTTGGGGCACTGCGAGGACTGAGGCTTTGTGGGCAAATGTGACATTACTGTGTGATTACTAGGGCACGGTTGGCCCTGGTTGTACAGAGGCACCACGAGCGAGAGCAGGAGGAGAGGACTATAGGGGCTATGCGATATTGAGCAGGAGGCAAGGACATTGTGTGTCCAAAAAGCAAGAATAGGAAGACAGGCTGCTGGGGGCTGTGTTATCAGGGAGTAGAAGCACGAGGAGAGGAAGATGAGGGCCAGATGATCAGTGGATGGAAACAGGAGTAGAGCATGCCAGGGGCCATGCGATCAGTGTGTGGAAGCAGGAGGAGAAGACCATAGGGGCTTGTGAACGGTAAGGCGAAGAGGAACACCGGGCAGTGTTATCAGGAAGATCCCAAACAGTTAAAGTGGGATTAAAACAGACACCTGGTTTGCGACTGTCTGGGGTACTCCCTGTAGAGAAGGAACAGGGTAGGTAGAAAAGGAGGGGTGCGTATATATGTCAAGGGATTTTCTTGTAAACACGAGGGACACTATTACTAACGACACAATGGAGGAGATGGAATCCTTGTAGATAGAGCTTTAAAGGGAAGAAGCAAAAGGCAAAGGTAATAGTGGGTGTATGCTATAGGCCCCCTACCCTGAAAGATGACGTGGAGACTGATCTCCTTTCACAGTTACTCCATGACATTAAATGGGAAAATATTCTAGAAACAAAATGCACACAGGAAAAGTGGGAGTGCTTTAAGAACATTTTAACAAAAGGCATTAGCCAGTGTACTCCATCGGGCAATAAATGTAAAAGAACAAAGGTAAAACCTGGGTGGCTAAGAGTAAAAAGGCCCATCAAAGAGAAAAAACTGCCTTTTAAAACATAAGGCTAAGGGAACACCGTCATAATAATGCAATAAGAAATGTTAGGCTGCATTCACACCTGATCGTTTTGTTTTCAGGCAGAAAGTCATGCCATTTTACCACAATTTTGTACAGGTCAAAAGGTCACCTATGTAGAAAGCAAAAAACAGCCTGTAATCTGCCTAAAAAGAAGCGCATGTACTTTTTTGAGCTTCAGGCGTTTTGCTTCAGGCGACAAAATGCTGAGATGTGAACTGGGGTCATTGAAATGAATGGGATTTTGCTTGTTGGGTATTTTTGAGCTTCAGAGCTGAGCGTTTTACTGGCTGAAAAGCACTCAGATGTGAACAGGGTCTAGGGCCGGTTCACACATAGGCGATCCGACTTCAGGGGCGACTTTGCTAGGCGATTTGAACGTGACTTCAGAGTGACTTAAAGCGACTTTGCCTGTGGCCAATCAGAGAAGGGAGGGAGAGGGTTGCCTGGGTAATTTGTGGGTTTCAGAGAAAATTGAGTACTGTCCGTGATACTTTTTTTATTTGCACTAACATAAAATAATTTCTTTTTTCAGTAATGTGAACCGGCTCTTCAAGTGTCATCAAGGCAGTGAAATTTGACCACAACAGACACATAGTAGAGGAAAGCAAAAGCAATCCTCAAACATTTTTTAAATATATAAGTCAGAGCATGGCATCATTAAAGCGGTAGCAAAGCCCGCTTTGTTATTTTTACCTACAGGTAAGCCTATAAGGCTTACCTGTAGGTAAAACGTTTAGGAGATATTCAACCTGCATGCAGTCGCTGATGTCACCGGCACGGCTTCAGAGCTTCTTGCCGGAAGCAAGGGCTCCCACGCGCATGTGTTCTATGGTTAGTATTTCATAATGTGCTAGTATGTGATGCATGCTAGCACATTATGCTATTGTCTTGCAGGTTTTTGTGTCTTTTCTGTTATTCAGTAGCGGTTTACTACCACTTCAACCACTTGCCGACCGTATCGCGTAGATATACGGTGGCAAAGTGGCTCTGCTGCGCAAATTCGGGCAGTTGTGGACAAGTATGGCTGTAAGTATGACCGCGGGTCAGGCAGACTCGATGTCCGCCGGTGACCCGCAATCGCCTACTGCAGAGGAAGAACGGGGAACCGCCGATGTAAACATGGCGTTTCCCCATTCTGACAGGGGAATGACAGTGATCTACTGATCCCTCTCATTGGGATCAGTTAGATCTGTTATGGCAGCCCAGCCCCCACACAATTAGAACACAGTGAGGGAACACAGTTAACCCCTTGATCACCCCCTGCAGGTTAACCCCTTCCCTGCCAGGGACATTTATACAGTAATCAGTGGCTATTTTTAGCTCTGATCGCTCTATAAATGTCAATGGTCCCAAAAAAGTGTCAAAAGTGTCCGATCTTTCCGCCGCAATAGCGCAGTCCCAATAAAAATCACAGATCGCCACCATTACATTAAAAATAATAATAAAAACGCCATAAATCAATTCTCATAGTTTGTAGATGCGCTAACTTTTGCGCAAACAAATCAATAAACACTTTTTGCAATTTTATTTACCAAAAATATGTAGAATACATTTTGGCCTAAACTGATGAATACATTTGTTTTTATATATATATATATATATATATATATATATATATATATTTTTTTTTTATATGTATTATAGCAAAAAGTAAAAAATATTGTTTTTTTTTCAAAATTGTTGCCCTTTTTTTGTTTATAGCATAAAAAAAAAAAAAAAACAGCAGAGGTGATCAAATACCACTAAAAGAAAGCTCTATTTGTGGGAAAAAAGGACGTCAATTTTGTTTGGGTACACCACGCATGACCACGCAATTGTCAGTTAAAGCGACGCAGTGCCGAATGGCAAAAAATGCTCTGGTCAGGAAGGGGGTAAATCTTTTCGGGGCTGAAGTGGTTAAGATTAACCAGGAAAAGTTGGTTACAAGTGACCGGGAGAAGACAAATGTAATAAATACATTCTTTTCCTCAGTATGCACTATGGAAAAGGGGGGTATAATAGACAACAAATCACTAGGACCAGATGGCTTATACCCAATAATCCTCAAAGAACTTAACCAAGTCACTGCTAGACCATTATTCCTAATCCTTAACCACTTGACCACTGGGCACTTAAACCCCCTTCCTAACCAGCTTTCAGTGCTCTCACATCATATGAAATTTTTGTCCTTTTTTTCACGCAAATAGAGCTTTCATTTGTGTTACTTAACCACTTCAGCCCCGGAAGGATTTCCAGCTTTAGGACCGGAGCCCTTTTTGCGATTCGGTGCTGCGTCGCTATAACTGACAATTGCGCGGTCGTGCGACGTTGTACCCAAACGAAATTTGCGTCCTTTTTTTCCCACAAATAGAGCTTTCTTTTGGTGGTATTTGATCACCTCTGCGTCATTTCTGATCGCCGCTATAAACAAAAGAAGAGCGACAATTTTGCAAAAAAACCCAAATTTCTTACTTTTTCCTAAAATACAAATCCAAAAAAAAAATATAAAACAACATTTTTTTTCACCGTTTTTGGCCGATTTATATTCTTCCTCATATTTGCGATAAAAAAAATTGCAATCGGCGTTTATTGATTGGTTTGCGCAAAAGTGGTCGCGTTTACGGATGATGAGAATTCATTTTTGGGGTTTTTAATTTTTTTTACTTTTTTACTAATAATGGCGGCGATCTGCGATTTTTTGCGGTACTGCGATATTTCAGCGGACATGGCGGACCATTTTGACACTTTTTTGGGACCATTGGCATTTATACAGCGATCAGTGCTATAAAAATGCACTGATTACTGTGTAAATGCCATTGGCAGTGAAGGGGTTAACCTGCAGGGGGCGCTCTAAGGGTTAACTGTGTTCCCTGGGCGTGTTCTTACTGTATGGGGGCTTGCCTAGCTGGGGAAGGGAAGTGGTCACAGCCTTCACGTACAGGAAGGCTGTGATCACAGCCCTTCCCCCTCACACAGAGCGGAGGTCCGTGTTTACATACAAGGACCTCCGCTCACTCGCTCTGGGGGGGCCATCGCGGGTAGCCAGCGGCAATCGAAGCCGCCGCACCCGCTCTCCCTGGCCCCCCCTGGACACAGTGAGCGCGCGGGCGCGCCTCCGGCGGCGCGCGCGCGCTCACTAAACTCGTTCCCGCAGCCGCCGTCGTATGACGGCGATTTGCGGGAACGAGCCACTTTGCCGCCGTCAGATGCCGATCGGCGGTCGGCAAGTGGTTAATCACTGCTAAGTTTTTTATTTTTTGCGCTATAAATAAACAAACAAAGGACATAAAATGTTGTTTAAAAAAATGCATTTTTCTTTGTTTCTGTTATAAAATTTTGCAAATTAGTAATTTTTCTTCATAAATTTTGGCTAAAATTTATACTGCTACATATCTATGGTAAAAATAACCAAAATCAGTGTATATTATTTGGTCTTTGTGAAAGTTATAGTCTACAAGCTATGGTGCCACTATGTACTGACGGCCTCTCTCATTTCATGAGACCCTAAAATGTCAGGACAGTACAAATACCCCCAAATGACCCATTTTGGAAAGTAGACATTCCAAAGTATTTAGTAAGAGGCATGGTGAGTTTTTTGAAGTTGTAATTTTTTCCCCACAATTCTTTACAAAATATTTTTTTTTTTCACAAAATTGTCATATTAACAGGTTATTTCACACATAAATCATATGCATACCACAAATTACACCCCAAAATACATTCTACTACTCCTCCTGAGTATGGCGATACCACATGTGTGAGACTTTTACACAGCCTAATCACATACAGAGGCCCAACATGTAGGGAGCACCATCAGGCGTTCTAGGAGCATAAATTACACATCTAATTTCTTGACTATCTCTTGCACTTATGAAGGCCCTGGAGCACCAGGACAATGGAAACGCCCAAAAATGCCCCCATTTTGGAAAGTAAACACCCCAACATATTTTCTAGGAGGCATAATGAGTCTTTTGAACATGTAATTTTTTCCACAGGTTTTTGGAAAATGCGGAAAGAAAATGAAAATGCAATGTTGTCCATTTATACAATATTTCTAACACACAGCATGTACACAGCAAAAATTACACCCCAAAATATATTCTTCTACTCCTCCTGAGTATGACGATACGATGTGTGACACTTTTACACACATAGAGAGGCCCAACATGCAGGGAGCACCATCAGGTGTTCTAAGGGCATACATTTCAAATTTAATTTGACTACCTATTACACTATTGTGAGGCACTGTAGTGGCACTGATGGGCAGTGTACTGGCATGGATGTGTCACGGATGAGAACTGATGTGGTATTGATGAGCATGAATGAGGCATAAATGAGCCGTAGATGGGGTGGATGAGCCGTGGATGGGGATGGATGAGACGTGGATGTGGAAGACTGAGCACGGACGGGGAAGACTGGGCACGGACGGGGAAGACTGGGCACGGATGGGGGAAGACTGGGCACGGACGGGGGAAGACTGGGCACGGACGGGGGAAGACTGGGCACGGACGGGGGAAGACTGGGCACGGACGGGGGAAGACTGGGCACGGACGGGGGAAGACTGGGCACGGACGGGGAAGACTGGGCACGGACGGGGAAGACTGGGCACGGACAGGGAAGACTGGGCACGGACAGGGAAGACTGGGCACGGACAGGGAAGACTGGGCACGGACAGGGAAGACTGGGCACGGATAGGGAAGACTGGGCACGGACGGGGATGACTGAGCACAGACAGGGAAGGCTGAGCAAAGATGAGGATGGCTGAGCAAGGATGAGGATGACTGAGCGAGGATGAGGATGACTGAGCGAGGATGAGGATGACTGAGCAAGGATGAGGATGACTGAGCAAACATGAGGATGACTGAGCACGGATGGGGATGACTGAGCACGGATAGGGATGACTGAGCACGGATGGGGGTGGCTGAGCACGGATGGGGGTGGCTGAGCACGGATGGGGGTGGCTGAGCACGGATGGGGGTGGCTGAGCACGGATGGGGATG
>BLSH010295960.1:97944-108984 GCA_018402905.1 Glandirana rugosa
TCTTATAGGAAATGTAGCTACTAGTCACCCTATATCCAATTGGCGAATTGTTGGCGGGGTATCTGTTAACTGCAGATGTCCCGCCAACGAATTAAGACCCTCCTGCAGATAACTGCAGGAGGGTCTTGTCAATTGTCTATGGGGCGGTTGTTAAGCGGTTAACCTATATCCCACTGATCATCGATGTAAAGGATATTCTTCTCACTTACCACCAATGTAAGGAGCTTTGTTCTAATTTACCATCAATGTAAGATCACTGACATTCTTCCCACTGACCATCAATGTAAGGGGCATTCCTCTTACCAACCACCAATGTAATGAACATTCTTTCCATAGGCCACTAATTTAAGGAACATTAAAGTAAGGAGCTTTTATCTAATGGACCACCAATGTAAGACCTCTGATATTCTTCCCACTGACCATCAATTTAAGGAACATTCTTCTCACTGTCCATCAGTGTAAGGGACATTCTTCTCTATAACCATCATTATAAAAGTGCATTCTTATCATGGACCACCAATGTAAGAAGCATTCTTCTCACTGACCCCCAACGTAAGGAACATTCTTCTTACTGACCCTCAATGAAAGGAACATTCTTCTCACTGACCATCAATGTAAGGGGCATTCTTCTCACTGACCATCAATGTAAGGGACATTCTTCTCACTGACCATCAATGTAGGGAACATTCTTCTCACTGACCATCAATGTAAGGGACATTCTTCTCACTGACCACCAACGTAAGGGACATTCTTCTCACTGACCATCAATGTAAGGGGCATTCTTCTCACTGACCACCAACGTAAGGAACATTCTTCCTACTGACCATCAATGAAAGGAACATTCTTCTCACTGACCATCAATGTAAGGGGCATTCTTCTCACTGACCATCAATGTAAGGGACATTTTTCTCACTCACCATCAATGTAAGGAACATTCTTCTCACTGACCATCAATGTAAGGGACATTCTTTCCACTGACCATCAATGTAAGGAACATTCTTCTCACTGACCATCAATGTAAGGGGCATTCTTCTCACTGACCATCAATGTAAGGGACATTCTTCTCACTGACCATCAATGTAAAGAACATTCTTCTCACTGACCATCAATGTAAGAGACATTCTTCTCACTGATCACCAATGTAAGGAACATTCTTCTCACTGACCATCAATGTAAGGAACATTCTTCTCACTGACCATCAATGTAAGGAACATTCTTCTCACTGACCATCAATGTAAGGGGCATTCTTCTCACTGACCATCAATGTAAGGGACATTGTTCTCACTCACCATCAATGTAAGGAACATTCTTCTCACTGACCATCAATGTAAGGGGCATTCTTCTCACTGACCATCAATGTAAGGGACATTCTTCTCACTGACCATCAATGTAAAGAACATTCTTCACACTGACCATCAATGTAAGGAACCTTCTTCTCACTGACCATCAATGTAAGGAACCTTCTTCTCACTGACCATCAATGTAAGGAACATTCTTCTCACTGACCATCAATGTAAGGAACATTCTTCTCACTGACGACCAATGTAAGGAACATTCTTCTCACTGACCATCAATGTAAGGGGCATTCTTCTCACTGACCATCAATGTAAGGGACATTCTTCTCACTGACCATCAATGTAAAGAACATTCTTCTCACTGACCATCAATGTAAAGAACATTCTTCTCACTGACCATCAATGTAAGGAACCTTCTTCTCACTGACCATCAATGTAAGGGGCATTCTTCTCACTGACCATCAATGTAAGGGGCATTCTTCTCACTGACCATCAATGTAAGAGACATTCTTCTCACTGATCATCAATGTAAGGAACATTCTTCTCACTGACCATCAATGTAAGGAACATTCTTCTCACTGACCATCAATGTAAGGAACATTCTTCTCACTGACCACCAATGTAAGGAACATTCTTCTCACTGACCATCAATGTAAGGGGCATTCTTCTCACTGACCATCAATGTAAGGGACATTCTTCTCACTGACCATCAATGTAAAGAACATTCTTCTCACTGACCATCAATGTAAGGAACCTTCTTCTCACTGACCATCAATGTAAGGGGCATTCTTCTCACTGACCATCAATGTAAGGAACATTCTTCTCACTGACCATCAATGTAAGGGACATTCTTCTCACTGATCATCAACGTAAGGAACATTCTTCTCACTGACCATCAATGTAAGGGACATTCTTCTCACTGATCACCAATGTAAGGAACATTCTTCTCACTGACCATCAATGTAAGGAACATTCTTCTCACTGACCATCAATGTAAGGAACATTCTTCCCACTGACCATCAATGTAAGGAACATTCTTCCCACTGACCATCAATGTAAGGAACCTTCTTCCCACTGACCATCAATGTAAGAAACATTCTTCCCACTGACCATCAATGTAAGGGACATTCTTCTCACTGACCATCAATGAAAGGAACATTCTTCCCACTGAACCATCAATGTAAGGGACATTCTTCTCACTGACCACCAACGTAAGGGACATTCTTCCCACTGACCATCAATTTAAGGAACATTCTTCTCACTGTCCATCAGTGTAAGGGACATTCTTCTCTAAAACCATCAATATAAAAGTGCATTCTTATCATGGACCACCAATGTAAGAAGCATTCTTCTCACTGACCACCAACGTAAGGAACATTCTTCTTACTGACCCTCAATGAAAGGAACATTCTTCTCACTGACCATCAACGTAAGGGACATTCTTTTCACTGACCACCAACGTAAGGGACATTCTTCTCACTGACCATCAATGTAAGGGGCATTCTTCTCACTGACCACCAACGTAAGGAACATTCTTCCTACTGACCCTCAATGAAAGGAACATTCTTCTCACTGACCATCAATGTAAGGGGCATTCTTCTTACTGACCATCAATGTAAGGGACATTTTTCTCACTGACCATCAATGTAAGAGACATTCTTCTCACTGACCATCAATGTAAGAGACATTCTTCTCACTGACCATCAATGTAAGGAACATTCTTCTCACTGATAATCAATGTAAGGAACATTCTTCTCACTGACCATCAATGTAAGGAACATTCTTCTCACTGACCACCAATGTAAGGAGCATTCTTCTCACTGACCATCAATGTAAGGAACATTCTTCTCACTGACCATCAATGTAAGGAACATTCTTCTCACTGACCATCAATGTAAGAGACATTCTTCTCACTGATCACCAATGTAAGGGACATTCTTCCCACTGACCATCAATGTAAGGAACATTCTTGTCACTGACCATCAATGTAAGAGACATTCTTCTCACTGATCACCAATGTAAGGGACATTCTTCTCACTGACCATCAATGTAAGGAACATTCTTCTCACTGACCATCAATGTAAGGGGCATTCTTCTCACTGACCATCAATGTAAGGGACATTCTTCTCACTGACCATCAATGTAAGGAACATTCTTCTCACTGACCATCAATGTAAGGAACATTCTTCTCACTGACCATCAATGTAAGGAACATTCTTCTCACTGACCATCAATGTAAGGAACATTCTTCTCACTGATCATCAATGTAAGGAACATTCTTCTCACTGACCATCAATGTAAGGAACATTCTTCTCACTGATCATCAATGTAAGGAACATTCTTCTCACTGATTATCAATGTAAGGGACATTCTTCTCACTGACCATCAATGTAAGGGACATTCTTCTCACTGACCATCAATGTAAGGAACATTCTTCTCACTGACCATCAATGTAAGGGACATTCTTCTCACTGATCATCAATGTAAGGAACATTCTTCTCACTGACCATCAATGTAAGGGACATTCTTCTCACTGATCACCAATGTAAGGAACATTCTTCTCACTGACCATCAATGTAAGGGACATTCTTCTCACTGATCATCAATGTAAGGGACATTCTTCTCACTGATCACCAATGTAAGGAACATTCTTCTCACTGACCATCAATGTAAGGGACATTCTTCTCACTGACCATCAATGTAAGGAGCATTCTTATCACTGACCATCAATGTAAGGAGCATTCTTCTCACTGACCATCAATGTAAGGAACATTCTTCTCACTGACCATCAATGTAAGGGACATTCTTCTCACTGACCATCAATGTAAAGAACATTCTTCTCACTGACCATCAATGTAAGGGACATTCTTCTCACTGACCATCAATGTAAGGGACATTCTTCTCACTGACCATCAATGTAAGGGACATTCTTCTCACTGATCATCAATGTAAGGGACATTCTTCTCACTGATCATCAATGTAAGGGACATTCTTCTCACTGATCATCAATGTAAGGAACATTCTTCTCACTGACCATCAATGTAAAGAACATTCTTCTCACTGACCATCAATGTAAGGGACATTCTTCTCACTGACCATCAATGTAAGGAACATTCTTCTCACTGATCATCAATGTAAGGGACATTCTTCTCACTGATCATCAATGTAAGGAACATTCTTCTCACTGACCATCAATGTAAGGAACATTCTTCTCACTGACCACCAATGTAAGGAACATTCTTCTCACTGATCATCAATGTAAGGGACATTCTTCTCACTGATCACCAATGTAAGGGACATTCTTCCCACTGACCATCAATGTAAGGGACATTCTTCTCACTGATCACCAATGTAAGGGACATTCTTCTCACTGATCATCAATGTAAGAGACATTCTTCTCACTGATCATCAATGTAAGGGACATTCTTCTCACTGATCATCAATGTAAGGGACATTCTTCTCACTGACCATCAATGTAAGGAACATTCTTCTCACTGACCATCAATGTAAGGAGCATTCTTCTCACTGACCATCAATGTAAGGAACATTCTTCTCACTGATCATCAATGTAAGGAGCATTCTTCTCACTGACCATCAATGTAAGGAACATTCTTCTCACTGATCATCAATGTAAGGAACATTCTTCTCACTGACCATCAATGTAAGGGACATTTTTCTCACTGACCATCACACTAATGTACCCTAAACTCTCCATGAAGTAATTATAAGCAGGGTTCCCTGGGATCTGAATTGATTTCAAGGGTTTCTCCCTGTGAAAAGGTTTGCGAAAGCGCAGCGTAGGGTTCAGGGGCTGCGGACAGTCAGCTTTATGAATACAATATTGGCTACACCTGTACCCTGGACAGACAGGAAAGGAGGATTCTAGCAGACACACACACACTGATCACAAGTGGAGGAGCTGTGCACAGTGACCAATCAGGTTCTTGCTCAGTTAGGCTCTGACAATGAAAGGTTACCTGTGATTGGTTGCCATGCACTGAGGAGCCTAGGCTATATTAGGAGATGAAGAAGAGTCGCAGGCACACACACAATCCCACCATAACATACCATAGATGAATGCTGCCATAGTACAGCCTCTGTGCCGGTGTGAGTATAGAGGAGTGTTCAGTGTCAGGTCATATGACAGCGGGGAGTGTTCAATGGAGGCAGAGGGAGGGAAGTACGAACCCCATGGAGCCCGCACACCTCTTCTCCTGGCTGCTCTGCACCGGCCTCCTATCCTCAGGGTTGGCACGAAATGTACTGCTTCTGGTCGGTGAGTGTGTCCGTCCTAGGCGGACCTCAGTACAGTCCCGGTGTTTATTCTTCAGCCAGACTCAGCCTCTGCACCCATATCCCTGTTATCTACACCGCTCCATTCCTCATACATAATACACCTTCGATTTATCTCCGCTCCCATTGTATAGGAATATACACTTGCTGCATTATAATAGAAAGCTACGCTTACTGAAATAAAACTGTGTCTTCTCTTGAGGAGGGGAAGGAACGCTAGGAGCCATCTTAGCGGAGCCCTATTTAGCCGTGCGGCGGACGCTTCCATCCACAGTAACATGGCGGACAGAGTGGAGACCAAATACAGGGAGCGGCAGCCTCTAGTGGCAGTAAGATAAATCACTAAACTCGAAGTGTTGAAGCAAGTTGTTCTATCTAGGGTATTGCTGATGAAGTAGAACTAAAGGCACCACCTTTGATTTTTTTTATAGGGTAGAGTACGGGAGGGTTATAACCCCTTTTAGATTTCTTTGTGTGTCTCCATGGAACACCTCACTTCCTGTCTCATAGTCAAAGCAGGAAGTGAGAGGAAATCCCTACAAATTAAGGGAATTCCAGGTCCCCAGAACTAGTGCTCTGATTGGAAGATTTCCCATCTAATACTTTTCTGGGGAAATCCCAAAATGTGAGATTTTCTGGCATTCTTGGTGATAATGGTAAACAGGACAAATAGAGAGAGTGTATCTCAAGTGTATAACAGAACACAGACAGCGATACAAACCTGACAGGTGTTCTAATCGAATCCTCTCTACTCCATCCAGAACTAAACAATAAGGCCCCTTTCACAGGGGCTTTCCGTTCAGGTCCTTCTGTCTTTTTCAGGCAGACCTGAACGGACGCTCCATGCAGCCCTATGGAGCGGTGGATGTCCGCAGTAACATGTCCGCTGACACCCATCGCTCTCCGATCCGCTCCCGTCCATGAAATACAGACAGATGGAGATCCATCTGTAGAATCGGATCGGATGAAAACAGACAGGCAGTCCATTGTCATCCAATCTTCATAGAGCAGAGTGGGGCTCTGACAGCTCCATCTCTGCTCAGTGAGTGGAGCTGGGGATCAGTGGAGCAAAACGGAATCTGAAAACAGAAAGCCTGTGTGAAAGGGCCCTAAGGTTTGCCTTTAGTTCTACTGTAACCACTTGCAGACAACACGCCCACAATGGGCGGCCCGCACAGGCAAAGTGATGTACTGGTAAGTTGCTGCCTATATCCGGGTTCAGGGTGTACACATGCCCGTCCCCCACCGACACCCACTGTGATTGTACAGTGGACATGCCAGCAGGTCCCGGCCAGGATCTGCTGATCGGCTGTGTCCAATCACAGCCCAGAACCCTGTGTTGACAATCAACACAGAGCTCTGTACAGAGGGAGCAATTTCTCTGTTTCTGATCCTTGCAAATCAGGGATAGGAAACAAAGAGCTCTTTAGTGGAAATCAGCACATAATACATACGTGAAAGGGGTTGTAAACCCTCATATTTTTTAAATAAAAATAACAAACATGTTATACTTATCTGCTTTGTGCAGTGGTTTTGCACAGAGCAGCCCTAATCCTCTTCTGGGGTGCCCCGCTGGCGCTCCAGGCCCTTCCTCTTCATCGGGTCCCTCTACGGAAAGCCACTTTCCACGGGGGCACCCATGCGGCCGCAATCCCGAGTCCTACTGCTGCGCCCATTGACACAGACAGCCAGTCTCTGCCCGCCCCTGTATCGTTGGGTTTGATTGAAGGAAGCAGGAGCCAATTAGGAGAGAGGCAACAGCTGGAGCCACTGCACTCGTGCATATTACTGGAGCAGATCGGTCTCGGGTAAGAAAAAGGAGGGGGTGGGTCTGGATGGTAGCTGCTGACTTTTAATAAACACACACTCACCTGTCCCACGATCCAGTGATGTGGCTGCTCGAAGCCTCGCTTCTCTTCCCTGCCTGTCCCATGCGCTGGCATCACTAGTGTGGTCACCCGGGTGTGATCAGCACATGCATGAGTCATGCTCTGCATCCTGAATGGCCAGGCAATGTTCTGGGACATGTCCCAGAATTATTGCAGGGAGGGAGGGGGGAGAGGAGAACTTCCACTCAAGTCGCCTAGGCGGCCTGAGCGGAAGTGGGAGCTGGGTAGCTGTCAAAACAAGGTATCTGCTCCCCCCCTCCAAAAAATGACATGCCAAATGAGGCATGTCAGGAGCCCTTTAAGCGGAAGTTCAACTTTTGAGTGGAACTCCACTTTAATGCATAGAATGCATTAAGGTGAAAAACCTTGAGGCTTTCAAACCACTTTAAACATTGTTAGGCACACATTTAACCCCTTGATTACCCTATATATTGACCCCTTCCCAGCCAGTGTCATTAGTACAGTGACAGTGTATGTTATTAGCATTAATCACGGTATTAGTGTCACTGGTGATGTCAGTGGCAGTTAGTCAGTTCCCCCAGGATCAGTTAGTGTCAGATTGTCTGCCGCACAGTTGCAATATAAGTCGCTGATCACCGCCATTAGTAGTATAAAAATTCCAGTATGCATTATATACTGTAGTTTGTAGATGCTATAACTTTAACACAAGCACTTATTGTGATTTTTTTTTTTTGTTGACATGTAGCAGAATACATATTGGCCAAAGGTTATGAAAAAATTGTATTTTCTTTATTGGATATGTTTTACAGCAAAAACTTTCAATCTTTTTTTTTAATTTATATAATAAAAAAACAAAAACCCAGTGGTCATCAACTACCACCAAAAGAAAGCTCTATTTGTGTAAAAAAAAAAAAGATATACATTTTGTTTGGGTACAGTGTTACATTACCAAGCAATTTCCACTTAAAGTAGCGCAGTGCTAAATAGCAAAAAATGGCCTGATCATGAAGGGGTAAAACCTTCCGGAGCTGCAGTGGTTAAGCATAGGTTCACATACTGTATGTGCATGCACGTCATGAGTACAGTGACCCATTCATTTTAATGGGTTGTTGTACCCACAAGAAACGCAGGGAATGAAGTCTCCACCACTTTTTTTTAAAAAATACACCATACAGAACGGCATGGCACTATGGCACCATGCGTTTTTGTGTGTGCACTGATGCGTGGGGGTGCAGGTCAGGAACAAGCAATTTGTATGCATGTGTTCCCCCATCTGCACATATGTGAACCTAGGATAAAGCCTAACTGTAAAAAATGTAAACTGCTCATTTAGGGGAGAATAAAATCAGTTTTACTTACCTGATCCCTATCACCAGACCTCCTGTGAAAATCTAAAGTGGTAACCTGTAAAGGCTTATAAAGCGTCGCCTATGAATAGTAAAATTTATGTTGTTGGTCGCCGTTGCACAGGCGTGCACAGTTTTAAAACTTGTTTGATATCTATTTACTTGGCGTAACATTATCTTTTACATTTTACCAAACAATTGGGTATTACAGTGTATTGTTTTTTGTGCATTAAAATTCAAAAAATGTGTGATTTTTTTTTTTTTTTTTCTAAAAAAAAAAATTACGTTAAAACCATTGCACAATTATCGTGTGACATAAAAAATTCACCACCCACCATTTTTTTTCTCTAGGACCCCTGCTTTAAAAATATATAATATTTGGGTGTTTTAGGTAATTTTCTAGCAAAAAAATACAGATTTTTTTCATATAAACAAAAATTGACAGTAAAGGCCTGATCTTAAAGTGGTTGTAACCTTAAAAAAAAATTCACTACCAGCCCCTCATTTTATCCAGCCATCCCACACAAAGTCTATGTTTGTTAAAAATGAAGCCTCTAAATAGCTTCTTTTTTTTTTTAAATCCCTTCTGGATGGTCACGTGACTTCTGGCCTTTCTCCTACTCCGATCTTTGGGCTACAGCAGGAGGGGCCGAAATCACCCTCTGATGTCAGCCAGGGAGGTCATGTGACCGTTGTGCTGGCCGCTCAGCCCCTCCCGCTGTAGCCTTTAGATGGGGGAAGAGAGTCGCTGGGAGCCACATGACCAGCCAGAAAAGATCTGAAAAAAGGTATTGTTTTCAACAAGCATGTACACAGGGGCTGGCAGTGAAATTCTTTTAAGCTTACTTTTCTACTAATAGCGGCAGGAGGTGGGGGGAGACAGCACATACATACACAAATGAGTTGACAGGCAGGGAGAGAGGAGATGAGCAGATGATGGGGGCATGTAAACTGACCACGGTAATCAGGACTCAGCAGCCATGATTACTGTGGTCAGCACACCAAGGGGGACACAGGAACAGACAGGATCAGTCAGGTATTTTACAGCTTAGAGAGGGACAGATTAGACAGCACAAGCACTGTCCAATAAAAAATGTAAAAAAATCAAATTTATTCATCAATTTAGACCAATATGTTTTCTGCTACATATTTTTGGTAAAAAAAAAAATCCCAATTCGTGTATATTGATTGGTTTGCGCAAAATTTACAGCATCTACAAACTATGGTATATTTTTATATATTTTTTTATTTTTTACTCGTAATCGAGGTGATCAGCGACTTATAGCAGGACTGCGACAAATCGGACACCTAAGTGACACGTTTGACACTTTTTGGAGACCAGTGACACTAATACGGTGATCAGTGATAAAAATTATACACTGTCACTGTACTAATGACACTGGTAGGGTAGGGGTTAACATCAGGAGCAATCAAAGGGTTAAATGTGTTATGTGTTCCCCAGGAGTGATTTCTAACTGTGTGTGTGGGGGGGGCCTTCCTCACGAACGATCGGCGGATCCCGGTGGACATTGTGTCCACCAGACCCGCTGATTGGCTCCTGCTGTGTCCAATCACAGCCCACGCCCCAGACCTGGAACTGTCAGATCACATACCAGGTACGTGATCTGGCACAGAGTGGCCGTCCTGCAGCAGTAAACCTATGGTGGGCGGTTGATAAGTGGTTAACACCGCCAAAACGTTATGATTGGTAATGTACAAAATGTGGCATAGGAAAACACTGTTTTTTCCCATAAGAAACATACCTGTATAGAAGGAAGACCAGCTAGTAAAAGTGTTTACCCTGAAATGTGAGGACAATCATTGCACAATGTGCTAATTCAGCACCAGCACAGCAAAATACTGAACACTTGTTGCGACATAAACCACATCTTTTACATAAACTTATAACAAACTTGTACTTCTCCATTCATTGCTTTGGTTGGCTAATAAAGTATAACTTTACCGAGAGAAGGTTGCCACTGAAATGACTTGTTGTCTCTCTGGCCTTAGTACTTTGAGTCACCCACCTGGAATTTGTACACAGCTAGGTATGCCTGAGAAAAATGAAACATCCTGATCTGCAACCAAACTAATAAGAGGCATGGAGGAACTCCGCTATGAGGAAAGATTAGAGGAGCTGAATTTATTCTATTCTGACTCCTAACTGTTGTAATGGCGACTTATCCCTTGTTGAGACCTCTATGCCTGGCCTGTATAAGCAGATATGATCACCGCAGACAGTTCTTATCAGATAGT
>BLSH010296001.1:7745-22678 GCA_018402905.1 Glandirana rugosa
AGTACTATGGGGATCCCGTCCTGGGCCCAGGGGTATGTGAAAAATCCCCTTATTGTAACGGATATTTGGAAATTTTACTCGTGAAAACTAAAAAGTACAAACCCAGGGTATCTGAAATTACCACAAGCTTACAAGCGTGTTTAAAAAACGGCCAAACGTACAAGACCACGTTTGGCTTGGCCCCCCACTAGCAGAGTAGGGATCAATGGTCACACTGACAGGATAATATGACTGTGACGACATGACTTCTAGACTGACCCAAACTATATATTATAATGATAAGACATGTTGAGAGAGTAACATGGGGTAATAGACCGGATGACAGGAAGTGACCCCAACCTGACCGACTTTCACCTAAATGGAGATAATGGGGTACAATGAGAGAGTTGTACAGAATAGTAATATTATATATCAAACCCAGTCAGATCTTCAGTACAGCAGTGTCAGTATAATAGGACAGTCACACTGGTAACTAGGGATGAGACGATCACCCCCCGGTTCGGTTTGCACCAGAACATGCAAACCGGCAAAAAATTTGTGCGAACATTCGAACACCATTAAAGTCTATGGGACCCAAACATGAAAAATCAAAAGTGCTCATTTTAAAGGTTTATAGGCAATGTTATTCCCCTAAAAAGTGTATGGGGACCCGGGTCCTGCCCTAGGGGTATCATGAAAAAAAGTTTTTAAATTGATTGTTTTTTCAGGAGCGGTGATTTTAATATTGCTTAAAGTGAAACAATAAAAATGAAATATTCCTTTAAATAATGTGTCTGGGGGGTCCCCTTAGTCTGTGTGTAAAAGGGCGCATCTCTGTGATGTGTAGAACATAGCCAGAGCAAAATGACATTTGTGAGGGAAAAATTGTCATTTATCGTGGCTGTAATGTATTGCCGGCTCCTGGCAATATACAGAAAAATCACTGAAAAAATTTGTGTAGGGTCCCCCCCAGTCCATGCCAGGCCCTTCGGGTCTGGTTTGGCTTTTTAGGGGAACCCCGTGCCAATTTTGTTTTAAAAATTATGTGGGGGCCCCCTAAAATCCAGACCAGACACTTATCCGAGCATGCAGCCCTGACCGGCCAGCATGGGGGGGGTAAGCAAGCACCCCCCCTCCTGAACCATACCAGGCTACATGCCCTCAACATGGGGAATATGGGTGCTTTGGGGCAGGGGGCTCTGCACCCCCCACCCCAAAGCACCTTGCCCACATGTTGATGGAGACAAGAACCTCTTCCCCACAACCCTGGGCTGTGGTTGTGGGGGTGTGCAGGCGGGGTGCTAATCGGAATCTGGAAGCCCCCTTTCATAAGGGGGCCCCAAGATCCCTCCCCCTATGTGAATTAGTACCGGGTACATCGTACCCCTACTACTTCAGTGTCAAAAAAAGAAAACAGCACAGGAGACAATTAGGGACAAGTCCTTTATATCAAAATGAAAAATAAAAATAAGTGCCCCCCGTTGTAATTCACCGACGGACCCGGAAAAAAAAAAAAAGCAACAGCTCCTCCTCCGTGGGAGGGCTTCCACCGACTGAGCTCTGTTTGTTGTGACACTTTACTTATATGGCAGGGAGGGGCCACTCAGTGATGTACGCACATGACCCGCCCCTTCTGATGTCATATGATGTCAGAAGGGGCGGAGTCGCTCACTTACATAGCTGGGTGGCCCCGCCCTGCCATATAAATAAACTGTCATAACAAACAGCAGGCAGACGGTGGGAGCCCTCCCATGGAGAAGGATTTGTGTGAGCCGTCTGCAAATGCCCCATAATGTTCTAAATTCGATGAACGGGTAAACGCCCGATGTTTGCCTCAAACTTACCTCGGGCCCAACCCTACTGGTAACAGGGCAGAGATTCTGGTTGTCTTGATAAGGATGTAGCCGGCTATTTAATAACTCATCCAGTAAACATGGAGAATAGAAGAAGGTCAGATTATCATCACACAATGACAGCGGGCCGGGTGAGGACCATGTGAGAGTCACCATCCAACACATCACTAGTATATGAACCCTCTATGAAGGGGTGATGATAATGAGGTCTGAGCACCCCAAAGCTAGGAGGGGTGTGTATATACAATATACATACAATATACACACAATATACACACAATATACATACAATATACACACACTATACACACAGTATACATACAGTATACATACAATATACATACAATATACACACAATATACACACAGTATACATACAATATACATACAATATACACACAATATACACACAGTATACATACAGTATACATACAATATACATACAATATACACACAATATACATACAATATACACACAGTATACATACAATATACACACAATATACATACAATATACACACAGTATACATACATTATACATACAATATACACACAGTATACATACATTATACATACAATATACACACAGTATACACACAGTATACATACAATATACATACAATATACACACAATATACATACAATATACATACAATATACATACATTATACAATATACACACAATATACATACAATATACATACAATATACACACAGTATACACACAATATACATACAATATACATACATTATACACACAGTATACATACAATATACACACAATATACATACAATATACATACAATATACACACAGTATACACACAGTATATATACAATATACATACAATATACATACATTATACACACAGTATACATACACTATACATACAATATACACACAGTATACATACAGTATACACACAGTATACATACAGTATACATACAATATACATACAATATACATACAATATACATACAATATACATACAATATACACACAGTATACATACAATATACATACAATATACATACAATATACACACAATATACATACAATATACACACAGTATACATACAATATACATACAATATACATACAATATACACACAGTATACATACAATATACATACAATATACACACAGTATACATACAATATACACACAGTATACATACAATATACACACAGTATACACACAATATACACACAGTATACATACAATATACACACAATATACACACAGTATACATACAATATACACACAGTATACATACAATATACACACAGTATACATACACAATATACATACAATATACACACAGTATACATACACAATATACATACAATATACATACAATATACATACAATATACACACAGTATACATACAATATACACACAGTATACATACAATATATATATACAATATACATAAAATATACACACAGTATACATACAATATACATACAATATACATACAATATACACACAGTATACATACAGTATACATACAATATACATACAATATACACACAGTATACATACAATATACACACAGTATACATACAGTATACATACAATATACATACAATATACACACAGTATACATACAATATACACACAGTATACATACAGTATACATACATTATACATACAATATACACACAGTATACATACAATATACACACAGTATACATACAATATACATACAATATACACACAGTATACATACAATATACATACAATATACACACAGTATACATACAATATACACACAGTATACATACAGTATACATACAATATACATACAATATACATACAATATACATACAGTATACATACAGTATACATACAATATACATACAATATACATAAAATATACATACAGTATACATACAATATACACACAGTATACATACAATATACATACAGTATACACACAATATACACACAGTATACATACAATATACATACAATATACACACAGTATACATACAATATACATACAATATACATGCAATATACACACAGTATACATACAGTATACATACAATATACATACAATATACATACAATATACACACAGTATACATACAATATACACACAGTATACATACATTATACATACAATATACATACAATATACATACAATATACATACAATATACATACAATATACACACAGTATACATACAGTATACATACAATATACACACAGTATACATACAATATACATACAATATACACACAGTATACATACAGTATACATACAATATACACACAGTATACATACAATATACATACAGTATACACACAGTATACATACAGTATACATACAATATACACACAATATACACACAGTATACATACAGTATACATACAATATACACACAGTATACATACAATATACATACAATATACATACAATATACATACAATATACACACAGTATACACACAATATACACACAGTATACATACAATATACTCACAATATACATACAATATACACACAGTATACATACAATATACATACAATATACATACAATATACATACAGTATACATACAATATACATACAGTATACATACAGTATACATACATTATACACACAGTATACATACAATATACACACAGTATACATACAATATACATACAATATACATACAATATACATACAGTATACATACAATATACATACAGTATACATACAGTATACATACAGTATACATACATTATACACACAGTATACATACAATATACACACAGTATACATACAATATACACACAGTATACATACAATACACATACAATATACATACAGTATACATACATTATACACACAATATACATACAATATATATACAGTATACATACAGTATACATACAATATACATACAGTATACATACAGTATACATACAGTATACATACAGTATACATACAATATACACACAGTATACATACAATATACACACAGTATACATACAGTATACATACAATATACACACAGTATACATACAATATACATACACTATACACACAGTATACATACAATATACATACAATATACACACAGTATACACACAATATACACACAGTATACATACAATATACTCACAATGTACATACAATATACACACAGTGTACATACAATATACATACAATATACACACAGTATACATACAATATACACACAAAATACATACAATATACACACAGTATACATACAATATACACACAGTATACATACAATATACACACAGTATACATACAATATACACACAGTATACATACAATATACACACAAAATACATACAATATACACACAGTATACATACAATATACACACAGTATACATACAATATACACACAGTATACATACAATATACACACAATATACATACAATATACACACAGTATACATACAGTATACATACAATATACATACAATATACATACAGTATACATACAATATACATACAGTATACATACAATATACACACAGTATACATACAATATACACACAGTATACACACAGTATACATACAATATACACACAGTATACATACAGTATACATACAGTATACATACAATATACATACAGTATACATACAGTATACATACAATATACACACAGTATACATACAATATACACACAGTATACATACAATATACGTACAGTATACGTACAATATACATACAGTATACACACAGTATACATACAATATACACACAGTATACATACAATATACACACAGTATACATACAATATACATACAGTATACATACAGTATACATACAATATACACACAGTATACATACAATATACATACAGTATACACACAGTATACATACAATATACACACAGTATACATACAGTATACATACAGTATACATACAATATACACACAGTATACATACAATATACATACAATATACACACAGTATACATACAATATACACACAGTATACATACAATATACATACGATATACACACAGTATACATACAGTATACATACAATATACATACAATATACACACAGTATACATACAATATACACACAGTATACATACAATATACACACAGTATACATACAATATACATACAATATACACACAGTATACATACAATATACACACAGTATACATACAATATACATACAATATACACACAGTATACATACAATATACACACAGTATACATACAGTATACATACAATATACACACAGTATACATACAATATACACACAGTATACATACAGTATACATACAATATACACACAGTATACATACAATACAAACACAGTATACATACAATATACACACAGTATACATACAATATACACACAGTATACATACAATATACACACAGTATACATACAGTATACATACAGTATACATACAATATACATACAGTATACATACAGTAAACATACAATATACATACAGTATACATACAATATACACACAGTATACATACAATATACATACAATATACATACAATATACACACAGTATACATACAATATACACACAATATACACACAGTATACACACAGTATACATACAATATACACACAGTATACATACAGTATACATACAGTATACATACAGTATACATACAATATACATACATTATACATACAATATACACACAGTATACATACAATATACATACAATATACACACAGTATACACACAATATACATACAATATACACACAGTATACATACAATATACATACAATATACACAGTATACATACAATATACACACAGTATACATACAGTATACATACAGTATACATACAATATACATACAATATACACACAGTATACATACAATATACACACAGTATACACACAGTATACATACAGTATACATACAATATACATACAGTATACATACAATATACATACAATATACATACATTATACATACAATATACACACAGTATACATACAATATACATACAATATACACACAGTATACATACAGTATACATACAATATACATACAATATACACACACAATATACATACAATATACACACAGTATACATACAATATACACACAGTATACATACAGTATACATACAGTATACATACAATATACATACAGTATACATACAATATACACACAGTATACATACAGTATACATACAGTATACATACAATATACACACAGTATACATACAATATACACACAATATACACACAGTATACATACAATATACATACAATATACATACAATATACACACACAATATACATACAATATACATACAATATACACACAATATACACACAGTATACATACAGTATACATACAGTATACATACAATATACATACAGTATACATACAATATACACACAGTATACATACAGTATACATACAGTATACATACAATATACACACAGTATACATACAATATACACACAATATACACACAGTATACATACAATATACATACAATATACATACAATATACACACACAATATACATACAATATACATACAATATACACACAATATACACACAGTATACATACAGTATACATACAGTATACATACAATATACATACAGTATACATACAATATACACACAGTATACATACAGTATACATACAGTATACATACAATATACACACAGTATACATACAATATACACACAGTATACACACAGTATACATACAATATACATACAATATACACACAGTATACATACAGTATACATACAGTATACATACAATATACATACAATATACACACAGTATACATACAATATACATACAATATACACACAGTATACATACAATATACATACAATATACATACAGTATACACACAGTATACATACAATATACATACAATATACACACAGTATACATACAGTATACATACAATATACATACAATATACACACAGTATACATACAATATACACACAGTATACATACAATATACACACATTATACATACAATATACATACAATATACACACAGTATACATACAATATACACACAGTATACATACAATATACACACATTATACATACAATATACATACAATATACACACAGTATACATACAATATACATACAGTATACATACAATATACATACAATATACATACAATATACACACAATATACACACAGTATACACACAGTATACATACAATATACACACAGTATACATACAATATACATACAATATACACACAGTATACACACAGTATACATACAATATAAACACAGTATACATACAATATACATACAATATACACACAGTATACATACAATATACATACAGTATACATACAGTATACATACAATATACATACAATATACATACATTATACATACAATATACACACAGTATACATACAATATACATACAATATACACACAGTATACATACAGTATACATACAATATACATACAATATACACACACAATATACAAACAATATACACACAGTATACATACAATATACACACAGTATACATACAGTATACATACAGTATACATACAATATACATACAGTATACATACAATAAAAAACACAGTATACACACAGTATACATACAATATACACACAGTATACATACAGTATACATACAGTATACATACAATATACACACAGTATACATACAATATACACACAATATACACACAGTATACATACAATATACATACAATATACACACACAATACACACACAATATACATACAATATACACACAGTATACATACAGTATACATACAGTATACATACAATATACACACAGTATACACACAGTATACATACAATATACATACAGTATACATACAGTATACATACAGTATACATACAATATACACACAGTATACATACAATATACATACAGTATACATACAATATACACACAGTATACATACAATATACATACAGTATACATACAATATACACACAGTATACATACAATATACATACAATATACATACAATATACACACAGTATACATACAATATACATACAATATACATACAGTATACATACAATATACACACATTATACATACAATATACACACAATATACACACAGTATACATACAATATACACACAGTATACATACAATATACACACATTATACATACAATATACATACAATATACACACAGTATACATACAATATACATACAGTATACATACAATATACACACAGTATACATACAATATACATACAATATACATACAATATACATACAATATACACACATTATACATACAATATACATACAATATACACACAGTATACATACAATATACACACAGTATACATACAATATACACATTATACATACAATATACATACAATATACACACAGTATACATACAATATACATACAATATACATACAATATACATACAATATACACACAATATACACACAGTATACATACAATATACATACAATATACATACAATATACATACAATATACACACAATATACACACAGTATACATACAATATACACACATTATACATACAGTATACATACAATATACATACATTATACATACAGTATACATACAATATACACACAGCATACACACAGTATACATACAGTATACATACAATATACATACAATATACATACAATATACATACAATATACACACAGTATACATACAGTATACATACAATATACATACAATATACATACAATATACACACAGTATACATACAATATACACACAGTATACATACACAATATACATACAATATACACACAGTATACATACAATATACATACAATATACACACAGTATACATACAATATACATACAATATACACACAGTATACATACAATATACACACAGTATACATACAATATACATACAGTATACATACAATATACACACAGTATACATACAATATACATACAATATACACACAGTATACACACAGTATACATACAATATACACACAATATACATACAGTATACATACAATATACATACAATATACATACAATATACACACAGTATACATACAATATACATACAATATACACACAGTATACATACAATATACATACAATATACACACAGTATACACACAATATACATACAGTATACATACAATATACACACAGTATACACACAGTATACATACAATATACACACAGTATATATACAGTATACATACAATATACACACAGTATACACACAGTATACATACAATATACACACAGTATACACACAGTATACATACAGTATACATACAGTATACATACAGTATACATACAATATACATACAATATACATACAATATACATACAGTATACATACAATATACACACAGTATACATACAGTATACATACAATATACATACAGTATACATACAATATACATACAATATACACACAATATACACACAATATACACACAGTATACATACAGTATACATACAATATACACACAATATACACACAGTATACATACAGTATACATACAATATACACACAATATACACACAGTATACATACAGTATACATTCAATATACACACACTATACACACAGTATACATACAGTATACATACAATATACATACAATATACACACAGTATACATACAGTATACATACAATATACATACAATATACACACAGTATACATACAGTATACATACAATATACATACAATATATATACAATATACACACAGTATACATACAGTATACATACAGTATACATACAATATACATACAATATACACACAGTATACATACAATATACACACAGTATACATACACAATATACATACAATATACACACAGTATACATACAATATACATACAATATACATACAGTATACATACAATATACACACAATATACACACAGTATACACACAATATACATACAATATACACACAGTATACATACAATATACATACAGTATACATACAATATACACACAATATACATACAGTATACATACAATATACATACAATATACATACAATATACATACAATATACATACAGTATACATACAATATACACACAATATACATACAGTATACATACAATATACATACAATATACACACAATATACACACAGTATACACACAATATACATACAATATACACACAGTATACATACAATATACATACAGTATACATACAATATACACACAATATACATACAGTATACATACAATATACATACAATATACATACAATATACATACAATATACATACAGTATACATACAATATACATACAATATACATACAGTATACATACAGTATACACACAATATACATACAGTATACATACAATATACATACAATATACATACAATATACACACAGTATACATACAATATACATACAATATACACACAGTATACATACAATATACATACAGTATACATACAGTATACATACAATATACATACAATATACACACAGTATACATACAATATACATACAATATACACACAATATACACACAGTATACACACAATATACATACAATATACACACAGTATACATACAATATACATACAATATACACACAGTATACATACAGTATACATACAGTATACATACAATATACATACAATATACACAAACAATATACATACAATATACACACAGTATACATACAATATACACACAATATACATACAGTATACATACAATATACATACAATATACATACAATATACACACAGTATACATACAATATACATACAATATACACACAGTATACATACAATATACATACAATATACACACAATATACATACAGTATACATACAGTATACATACAATATACATACAATATACACACAGTATACATACAATATACATACAGTATACATACAGTATACATACAGTATACATACAATATACATACAATATACATACAATATACATACAGTATACACACAGTATACATACAGTATACATACAGTATACATACAATATACACACACAATATACATACAATATACACACAGTATACATACAATATACACACAATATACATACAGTATACATACAATATACACACAATATACACACAGTATACATACAATATACATACAATATACACACAGTATACATACAATATACATACAATATACACACAGTATACATACAATATACATACAATATACACACAATATACATACAGTATACATACAATATACACACAGTATACACACAGTATACATACAATATACACACAGTATACATACAATATACACACAGTATACATACAATATACATACAATATACACACAGTATACACACAATATACACACAGTATACATACAATATACATACAATATACACACAGTATACATACAGTATACATACAATATACACACAGTATACATACAGTATACATACAATATACATACAGTATACATACAATATACACACAGTATACATACAATATACTTACAATATACACACAGTATACATACAATATACATACAATATACACACAGTATACATACAGTATACATACAATATACATACAATATACATACAATATACACACAGTATACATACAGTATACATACAATATACACACAGTATACATACAATATACATACACTATACATACACAGTATACATACAATATACATACAATATACACACAGTATACATACAATATACACACAGTATACATACAATATACACACAGTATACATACACAATATACATACAATATACATACAATATACACACAGTATACATACAATATACATACAATATACACACAGTATACATACAATATACACACAGTATACATACAATATACATACAATATACACACAGTATACATACAATATACACACAGTATACATACACAATATACATACAATATACACACAGTATACACACAGTATACATACCATATACACACAATATACATACAGTATACATACAATATACATACAATATACACACAGTATACATACAATATACATACAATATACATACAATATACACACAGTATACATACAGTATACATACAATATACACACAGTATACACACAATATACATACAGTATACATACAATATACACACAGTATGCACACAGTATACATACAATATACACACAGTATACATACAGTATACATACAATATACACACAGTATACACACAGTATACATACAATATACACACAGTATACATACAGTATACATACAATATACACACAGTATACATACAATATACATACAATATACACACAGTATACATACAATATACATACAATATACACACAGTATACATACAGTATACATACAATATACATACAATATACATACAATATACACACAGTATACATACAATATACATACAATATACATACAATATACATACAATATACACACAGTATACATACAATATACACACAATATACATACAATATACACACAGTATACATACAGTATACATACAGTATACATACAATATACACGCACACATACATACAGTATGCATATATACAGTCACACACTGCAAAAGTTGGAAATAAGGAAGAACATTTGAAATAATAATAAATAACTATTAAATTATAGGTATTGGAATTTTCTTGAAAATATGGCTTAGTGATAAATTTCATATTTAAGTTCACTAACAGCCAAACTTTCAAGGAAATTCCAATACCTTTAATTTAATAGTTATTAGTTATTATTTCAAATGTTCTTAGTTATTTTCGGATTTTTGGATTTCCGAATTTCTGAATTTCGGATTTTCGGCTGTTCTGATTGCCGAACTTCCAAATTACCGCAAATGCCGAATTACCGCAAATTTTGGAATTACCGCAAATTTCCGAATTTTTTGAATTTCCAAAAAACTAAAAAAAAAAAACAGATTTTTTAGCCATGCACAAGTCTAGCTCATATCGAAGCTGGGTCACATGATGCACTGGCCCATCACAGCCATGCATCTAAAGGCAAACAAGTGAAACGTCTGTTGATTGGCTGCCCTGCAGCTATTCAAAGGGCCCGAAAAAATACCCAAACCCTTTTTCTCAAATGTCTGGGTTTGGGTTCGGGACATGGACACCCTAAAGTCTGGTATGAACCCGAACTTTACAGTTCGGGTTTCCTCAACTCTATCCAGCACTGACACTTGCTGATTGTTCCACTCCTTATTTCTCTTCTGCACACTACTTGTTCTTCCAGGCCTGAAAGGCAATTTATCAGGCCTCATGACACTCATTCCTTCCCCACAGCTAGAACATAGTGAGGCCTGCTCTTCTGCTAGCAGGACCTTCAGACCGCCCATTACAGGCAAGGGCCATGGGCTCCCAGATTGTGAAGCCACCGGCACTCAGGGTGTAGCTAAGTATGTTGGTGCTAGCTGGGTATGGATGGACTACTGATCCCAGCCCATCCTCCTCCAGGCCACTCGCCTACCTCATTGATCCATGGTACCGATTCCCTGACTGGCTTCTCCACCTTCCACGGGCTGTCCACTATCACCTCCTAGCCTGCTTCAGTCCTCTTCTCCAGATCCCAGGGTCTGCCACTCACTGACCCTGGGGATTTATCAAAGAGCTTCCACTGCAGCCTTTCTGTTGTTCTCCTGCTCCCTTGTGCTACTCCAGGATCCAACTCTGCTCCTGGCTGGACCTGAGCCACCAGGCCTCAAGGTCACCCCCCAGACTGGGTTCCTGGGCTCCTAGGTGAGGCCTCAGCAACCTCTGCTACATCTCCACGTTTCTACCCAACACTCTCCTCCTCCAGCTGGGCAGATCACAGTATTTAAAGAGTCCTGCCCCCTGCCAATCATAGTTGGGGATTGGTCAGGGCTCCTTAATATATCAGAAATTGACACCTCCTATTCCATCCCTTTTTCCAGAGCCTTCTGGAAACAAAGGGGAGGAGTATCCAAGTGGTGTTCCTTCCTGCAATCTCCAGCTCTCCCTGGGCCACTCCCCTACCCAGATCAAAACATTCAGGCCTGCACCTTTTGTGGCCTGGCTAAATTTGCCTCTCCTAGCAAAAATCTACTAGAGCACCTATCACTATGGGGGTGCTACACATATAAATACATAAATAAATAGATAATTCATAA
>BLSH010296001.1:56412-67778 GCA_018402905.1 Glandirana rugosa
TTCCTTTTCTCCTCAATGTCGTTGACCATACATATACTTTTCCATCCATGTGTTGCTGTAACTCCTCTTTTCCTTTCATATCCATTGCCCCCTAGTATTCTGAGCCATTTATTCATATCCCCTTCCCCCTTTTTTTCTTTTCCTCTCTTTTCCTTTCCCCTCCTTCCTTCCCGTCCCTCCTTTTCCCCCCACCCATCCCTCATCCACCCACTTTTTCCACTACCACTTGCTATTGTACTGTGTCATCACCCACTCTCCATTCATTTCCACTCCTTTGCACCTGCCCGTTTACACCATCTACCGCTGGAGGTCGCACATGCTCCCTGGGTTGGAGGCATTGTGCACCACCCGGCGGGTAGGCTCCACTGGAGCCATGCCGCTTTGGTCCTCGGGCCTCTCCGGCTCCTCCTTGTTGGAGCAAGCTTTTTGTCCTAGTGGACCTCCGTCCGCTTGGACACACCCACCAGCGGAGGTCCGACGCGTGATGTCATCCCGCCCCTCGGGCGGGGTGGTGCTGCGCGCCGTTCGCTCCGGAGGGACCCATTGTGTTTGGTATGCGAGCTTTCCGCTCGCATTACACAAACGGTCAGCACCTGATAGTGTCCCTCCGGATTGGCTGCCATGGACACGTACGCCCTATATAGCCAGACCACCCCTCGATTGTCGCTATGCAGCCCTTATGCGCATCGATCGTATGGACTAGGTAACATGACATTTTGACCACCATCTTTCTTAGCCTCCTTTCCTGTGCCTCACATGCTCAAGAGTTCTCTATAACTACCACATGGCTTATTCGCCATTTGAACCTTCCTTTATGCAACAGGCTGTCCCCGGTATGTAACAATTACATCCAATGCCTTAAGTACTCTCATATATCTATTTGTTAATTTACCTGGCAATGTTTGGCACAGTCTAAGGCACGCTATGCATTACTATATACGTTTTTTGCTCCCTGTCTATGTTAACACACTTCAGATTTTTATCCATACTTCTTTTACACTTTTTTCATTTAGTGCAATCCACACCTTTCAGTGTGGTCCAGCTGACACAGCCACCTTGGGCCCCTTGTGGTTGCACAACAGCTTACGCTTCCTCCCCTGGGGCTCACACCTCCATTGGTCGCTTTGGACCTGACATCCCAGATCCCACAATTGGTTTGTGGGTGCCTCCAGTCCTTATGTAAGTGGTACACCCACCCTCCATGGTGGGCGCATTTCTACCAATAACCTACGCTTGATTTGTCTTTATAAACTTTATAATTTTCATATTTATGTCATGTATGATTTAACTTCTTACAGACAGCACTTCTTTACTTCACTTGATGCTTATTATCCCCTGAAGAAGGATTAACCGAAACATGTTGGGACATTTGTGACATTGCCCCAGGACCCTGCCACCACAGTGGTCATCTGAGTGTGCAAATCTCAAATGCATCAGGTCCAATTTTCTCCTATGCTGTTAACTGTGGCACTTTGAATATATGTTTGTTATCTGTATTTTTATACACCATATTACGTATTTTGTCTCTGTTTTTGCATTTGTAAAGTGACGAATTTGTGTCCTAATGCTCTTGTTCACTTTACTTCTATTTACAATGTATAAATAAAATGTACAACTTTTATATCACACTCCCTTTTTCCTCTTTTTGATGCACTTTTTATACTACGTCTGCCTTAAAAGTCCAGGGGGATAGTTTTCAATTGGGATATCTCTCCCATCTCCTAAAGTTTTGTGCAAATTGCACGTGGCAGCCTTTTTGTCTACATTTATCACCACTTCCCTCAATTACCTCTCACTAACTAAGAAAGTTATCCTAGCCGAGAAGACCTCCTAAGCTCTTCTGTCTGAAGTTTAAGCCCGGGGTTCACACTACTGAGATCTCAGAGATGGCATGTGATTCGCAGCCATACCGCAGGTGCCAATCACAGGTGTATGGCTGAACTCGCATTCGATTCGCACAGAAAGAGGCGCAGGAGTCTTTTTTTCTCCCGCACTGGAATCTGCTGTTCTCACCCATGTGATCCGATTCCTGTGCGAGTTCACAGTTTGCACTGCGATCTGTGAACAAATCTGGGGGCGTCATTAACTTTTTAACCACTTCAAGACTGCCCGCTGTCATTTTACGGTGGCCGTTTGAAGTGGATTAACGTTGCTATGGCATCAGATAGCCACAATAACCCTGATATCTTTTATTTTCAGCAGGCGATTCTGCACAGGATAAAAGTGATCTCAGTGGCGGATTCACAGTGAGATCATTTTTATCAGCAGCAGGAAAGGTGCCCCCTGTCCCGCCAGTTTCAGGTCATCTCCGCCACCTACCGGACCCACCAGCAGCGGCGAAGATGATTGTTTCCTCTCCCCCCAGTGTCCGCTCACTCGGCTCCATAACATGGCAGGGCGGAAGCGACATCACAAGTCACTTCCGCCCAATGCTCTTAAAGGGCCCATTTTTTTTGAACTGTCATTTTTTTTCAAATTATTATTTTTTTTTTGCATTTTATGTAAATATGAGATTTTATGTCTTTTTGACCCCCAGATCTCATATATAGCCTGGCGTGCTTTTTTTCTATTACAGGGAATGTTTACATTTCTTGTAATAGGAATAAAAGTGATCATTTTTTTAAAAAAGAACGGTGTAAAAATAAAAAGTAAAATAAAGAATTAAAAAAAAAAAATTTAAAGCGCCCTGTCCCCGCAAGTTCGCGCGCAGAAGCAAATGCATCCGTAAGTCCCGCCCACATATGAAAACGGTGTTCAAACCACACATGTGAGGTATCGCCGCGATTGTTAGAGCGAGAGCAATAATTCTAGCATGACATGTTGGGTAGGGATGAGCCGAACACCCCCCGGTTTGGTTCGCACCAGAACATGCGAACAGACAAAAAGTTCAGGGTGAACATCCAAACACCATTAAAGTCTATGGGACCCGAACATGAAAAATCAAAAGTGCTAATTTTAAAGGCTTATATGCAATGTTATTGCCCTAAAAACTGTATGGGGACCCGGGTCCTGCCCTAGGGGACATTATCAATGAAAAAAAGTTTTAAAATTATCTTTTTTCTAAGAGCAGTGATTTTAATATTGCTTAAAGTGAAAAAAAAATGAAAAAATCCTTTAAATGTTGTGCCTGGGGGTCCCCTTAGTCTGTGTGTAAAAGGGCGCATCTCTGTGAGGTGTAGAACATAGCCAGAGCAAAATTACATTTCCATAGGAAAAATTGCCATTTAAAATTGTGGCTGTAATGTATTGCCGGTTCCCCGCAATATACAAAAAATTGCTGAAAAAAAGTGAGTGGGGTCCCCCCAGTCCAAACCAGGCTCTTCGGCTCTGGTTTGGATATTAAGGGGAACCCCACACCAAATTTTAAAAAAATTGACATGGACTTTCCCCTAACATCTAAACCAGACCCTTATCCGAGCATGCAGCCCTGGCCAGTTAGGATGGGGGGATGAGCGAGCACCCCCCCACCTCAAAGCACCTTGTCCCCATGTTGATGGGGACAAGAGCCTCTTCCCCACAAGCCCTGCCGATGCTTGTGGGGGTCTGCGGGCGGGGGGCTTATCAGAATCTGGAAGCCCCCTTTAATAAGGGGGTCCCCAGATCCCGCCTCCCATGTGAATAGGTTTGGGGTACATTGTACCCCTACCCATTCACCAAAAAAGGAGTAAAAGAAAACAAGAGGCAGTTTTTGACAAGTCCTTTATTTTGTAAAATAGCTCTTTTCTTCTTTCTTCCTCCATCTTCTCCTGGTCCGCTCCTTCTTCTGGTCTTCTGCTTCTTCTTTTAGTCTTCTTGTTTCCTCTCTTCGTCTTCAATCTTCTTCTTCTTTCACCGCCGCCGCTCTCTCCGCTGCTGCAGTCCGACCCCTGAGCATCTCCCAGCATGGGCGGTCTTCACAATGACAGTTCCTATATAAGAAGGGGCGGAGCCACCCAGTGACACAACTTCTTATAAAAGAACTGTCATTGTGAAGACCACCCATGCTGGGAGATGCGCAGGGGCCGGGCTGCAGCAGCAGAGAGAGTGGCGGCGGTGGAAGAAGAAAGAAGAAGAAGATGAAGATTGAAGACGAAGAGAGGAAGCAAGAAGACCAAAAGAAGAAGCAGAAGACCAGAAGAAGGACCGGGCCAGGAGAAGATGGGGGAAGAAAGAAGCAAAGAGCTATTTTACAAAATAAAGGACTTGTCAAAAACTGCCTCTTGTTTTTTTTATACTACACTTCTTTTTTGGTGAATGTGTAGGGGTACCATGTACCCCATACCTATTTACATAGGGGGGTCAGGATCTGGGGGCCCCCTTATTAAAGGGGGTTTCCAGATTCTGATAAGCCCCCTGCCTGCAGACCCCACAACCACCGGCCAGGGTTGTGGGGATGAGGCCCTTTTCTCCATCAACATGGGGACAAGGTGCTTTGGGGGCAACCTCAAAACATCCTCCCCATGTTGAGGGCATGTGGCCCAGTATGGTCCGGAGGGGGGGATGCTCGCTCATCCCCACCCCCCTGCCATGCCAGGGCTGCGTGCTTGGATAAGGGTCTGGTTTGGATTTTGGGGGGAACCCCATGTCATTTTTTTTAAATTTTGGCATGGGCCCTGCTGTTGTAAATGAGTTAAAAAATTGTGATAAAATCCCCCAGTCAAACAGGTGGCGAAAAATTGGACCTTGGGTGCTGGCGGTGCCAGAAAACTGTAACCCTTTGTAGTTACTCTTGTTGGGCGCAGGAACGGGACCTGATGTTGTAAATTAGTTTAACCACTTAAGCCCCAGAGTCCTTTTTTACATTTGTTGTTCACAAGTTAAAATCATTTTTTTTGCTAGAAAATTACTTAGAACCCCCAAACATTATATATTTTTTCAAACACCCTAGAGAATAAAATGGCGATCGTTGCAATACTGTTTGTCACACGGTATTTGCGCAGCGGTCCTTCAAGCACAATTTTTTATAAAAATCACTTTTTTTAGTTAAAAAATAAGACAACAGTAAAGTTAGCCCAATTTTTGTATATAGTGAAAGGGGATGTTACGCCAAGTAAATAGATACCATACATGTTATGGTTGAAAATTGCGCACACTTGCGGAATGGCGACAAACTCCGATACTTAAAAATCTCCACAGGCAATGCTTTAAAAATTTTACCGGTTACCAGGTTAGAGGTGCAGAGGAGGTCTTTTGCTAGAATTATTGCTCACACTCTGGCGATCGCGGTGATACCTCACATGTGTGGTTTAAACACTGTTTTCATATGCGGGCGCGACTTACGTATGCGATTTCTTTGCCGTGGGAACATCAAGCTCATCCCTAATGTTGGGTATCATTTTACTCGGCGTAACATTATCTTTCACAATATGGGAAAAAAATGGCCTAACTTTACTGTTGTCTTATTTTTTAACTCAAAAAAATGATTTTTTTTAAAAAAATTGTGCTTGTAAGACCGCAGCGCAAATACGGTGTGACATAAAGTTTTGCAACGGCCGCCATTTTATTCTCTAGGGTATTAGAAAAAAAATATATAATGTTTGGGGGTTCTAAGTAATTTTATAGCAAAAAATACTGATTTTAACTCGTAAACACTGAACTCCAAAAAGAGGCTCGGTCTTAACCACTTCCCCACTGCCTGCTGTGTATTCACGGCGGCAGTGTGGATGCATTGCACGAATCACCGCAAAAAGATGGCGATCTGCGAATGGCCGCTAGGGGGCATGTGCCCGCCGTACTCCTGAGGAGTGTGCCCGTGGCTCGGGTGGACCCGATGTCTGGCGGCGAGCCACGATGAGCGGCCACAGGGAAAGAACGGGGAACCGCCAATGTAAACACGGTGGTTCCCCATTCTGACAGTGCGGGCATGGGAGATCTACTGATCCCTGTCACTGGGGGAGATCTACTGATCCCTGTCACTGGGGGTGATCTACTGATCCCTGTCACTGGGGGTGATCTACTGATCCCTGTCACTGGGATCAGTTATATCTCTCATGCCCATGGTAGCCCATCACCCCCACAGTTAGAACACCCAGGGAACACAATTAACCCCTAGCTCTCCCCCCCAGGTTAACCCCTTCACTGCCAATGACATTTATACAGTAATCAGTGGACATTTAAATTTCTGATCGCTAAATAAATGTTATTGGTCCCAAAAAAGTGTCAAAAATGTCCGAAATGTCCGCTGCAATATCGCAGTGCCGCTAAAAATCGCAGATCGCCGCCATTACTATAAAAAATAAAAACCCCAGAAATGAATTCTCACCATCGGTAAACGCAGCCATTTTTGCACAAACCAATCAATAAACGCCGATTGCGATTTTTTTTATCACAAATATGAGGAAGAATATAAATCGGCCAAAACCGATGAAAATAAATGTTTTTTTTATTTTTTTTTATTTGAATTTTAGCAAAAAGTACGAAATTTGTTTTTTTTTTTTTTTGCAAAATGGTCGCTCTTCTTTTGTTTATCGCGGTGATCAGAAATGACGCAGAGGGGATCAAATACCACCAAAAGAAATCTCTATTTGTGGGAAAAAAGGGAGCAAATTTAGTTTGGGTACAACGTCACACGACCGCGCAAATGGCAGTTAAACCGATGCAGTGCCGGATCGTAAAAAGTGCTCTGGTCCTAAACTGGGAAATCCTTCCGGAGGTGAAGTGGTTAATGACATCTGCAGCGGTTCGCAGAAGGCAGTGTGAATTACCTGCGGGAGAGGTGCGATGCGGGAACCGGCACTGTAATCGCACATCACACAAGTGTGAACCTGGGCTCAAATGTTTTGCCACGGGCACAGTTTCAGTGCTTGCCATAGGCGCCATTTTCACTAGATACTCCTCTGCCACCTGTCCCCTGGACCCTGTCCCCTCACAATTACTGCGACCACCTTCCCGCTCTATCCCAAACTCCCTAACCCCCATCTTCAACCTCTCGCTCTCCTCTGGCATCTTTCCCTCCCCGCTCAAACTTGCACTGGTTACCCCCACACTTAAAAAACCCTCACTTGACCCCACCTGTTTGAATAACTTAAGACCCATCTCCTGTTCCCGTTTGCCTCCAAGCTCATCGAACGCCCAGTCCACGACCAAATGAGTTGCTAAACCCAATGGCCAGTACTCCATACTCATTCTCCTGGACCTCTCTGCTGCTTTTGACACCGGTGACCACCCGCTCCTCAGCAAACTCCACTCCCTTGGCCTCCATGATTCTGCTTTATCCTGGTTCTCCTCCTCCCTATCTCAGCGCACTTTCAGTGTCACTTACAACTCCATCTCCTCTGCTCCTCTTCCTCTTTCTGTTGGGGTCCCCCAAGGCTCCGTCCTCCGTCATAGAGTCTGGTCTCTGGTGGCTCCCGCTGGTTCTGAAAGTGAAGGATGAGTCATAGAGTCCGGTCTCTGGTGCCCCCCGATGGTTCTGAAAGTGATGGATGAGTCATAGAGTCCGGTCTCTGGTGCCCCCCGATGGTTCTGAAAGTGATGGATGAGTCATAGAGTCCGGTCTCTGGTGCCCCCCGCTGGTTCTGAAAGTGATGGATGAGTCAGAGTCCGGTCTCTGGTGCTCCCCGCTGGTTCTGAAAGTGATGGATGTGTCATAGAGTCCGGTCTCTGGTGCCCCCCGATGGTTCTGAAAGTGATGGATGAGTCATAGAGTCCGGTCTCTGGTGCCCCCCGCTGGTTCTGAAAGTGATGGATGAGTCATAGAGTCCAGTCTCTGGTGCTCCCCGCTGGTTCTGAAAGTGATGGATGAGTCATAGAGTCCGGTCTCTGGTGCCCCCCGATGGTTCTGAAAGTGATGGATGACTCATAGAGTCCGGTCTCTGGTGCCCCCCGCTGGTTCTGAAAGTGATGGATGACTCATAGAGTCCGGTCTCTGGTGCCCCCTTCTGGTTCTGAAAGTGATGGATGAGTCATAGAGTCCGGTCTCTGGTGCCCCCTGCTGGTTCTGAAAGTGATGGATGAGTCATAGAGTCCGGTCTCTGGTGCCCCCTGCTGGTTCTGAAAGTTATGGATGAGTCATAGAGTCCGGTCTCTGGTGCCCCCTGCTGGTTCTGAAAGTGATGGATGAGTCATAGCAGTAGGGGAGTCGGGGGGAAGATGGAGTGCTGAGGAGACTGTCGGGGGCCCTAGAGGAGAATCCCTGCCTGGGGGGGCTGCCTCTGGATGGTGTGAGAGGACCCTGATAGCAGTGCGGTTATAAAGGAATCTCACCTAAGAAGCAGAGGGCACAAGTAGGGCAGTGTGAGGGCATCGGCATGTTCAGGGAATTACAAGGGGAGAGACGGTCACATTAGTGAGACTTTCTGGAAGACAGCATTGGGCTTAAATCTTTCCCTCGCCCTGGGAGATCTTTGGTAGCGGCTGGGTGGGTGGTGAAGAAGCAGCCAGGGGGGCTGGTAGTTCCTGCAGTCAGTAGACCTGGAATCAGTGTCTATGGTGGAGTTGGAGATTCTCCTCTATGTAACCTAAAACACTTTGTGCTGCTTTCTAAGGGGCTGAGACTTCTTAGTCCTGGAGGGGCTTTTGCATTTTTCATTCAAGAGGCAGTCAGCGTCCGGAGAGGAGGACAGGTCAATATCTTCTACATGGGGGGGGGCTGGTTTTTGTTCTTTGATTCAGGTTGGGCCCCCCACATATCCCATCACCCCATCCAAGTTGTTATTCCTAATAAAACATAAAAACAACGCCAAGGGACTGACTTCTTGTGTTTGGATGCAAGCAGAGAATGCGTGTTGCCTGGCTGTGCAGGAGTAGGAGAGCCGGTGACCAGCGGCCCCTGCTGGGGGAGTGCTACATGTACAGTATATTGGGGGTCACACTGCCATCAATGGTCACATCTAACACATGGGGGCCCCGAGCAGAGGCACAGCACAGTTCAGCTCACAGCAACTTCAGGAGGGCTGAGCACTGCAGATCTGAATGCCCAGGGAATGGTGAGGATGGGGCAGTAAGCAGAGGACATTGTACATCCGTCTCTCCCAGATCTTCTACTATATAATGTATGGATAGAAAGACACAGAGCGGGGAGGACACTGCTAGGACTGGGGGTGGGGGTTGGATGGACTTACCTTCTACATGGATGAAGTAATAATGTGTCTGTATAATGTCTCCTGTAGAGTTGTGTATTTCCACTCTGTATCCCCCGTCATTGCCCAGAGTCACATTGGAGATGATGAGACTTCCATTCTCTGAGATCCTTGTATTGGGGAAATGACTGCGATAAGACGGCTCACAATCCCTGTGTTCAGCTATTTCTTTCCAGAGTCCAGGAGATTTCTCATAGTTCCAGATAATCCGGTCACATCTCTCTGTAAAGCTGAGGGTGATGCGGCGTCTGATGGGGAGGAGAAGGTCAGATCCCGGCCGGGTGAATATTTCCTCCTGAATATCCGGGACTTTTCCTGCAGAGACAGAATACAGATCCCAGTCAGGTCACAGTGGACGCTCCCTTCCCCCAGACATCTGCACTGCCGAAAAATTTGTTTTTTGTTTTATTTGGAAATTTGAAAATTTGAAAATCTGAAAATTTGAAATAACTAACCAATAAGAACTATTAAACTATAGGTATTGTAATTTCCTTTCAAATTTGTCTGTTAGTAAACATAACGTATTAAATACAAATTTATCCGAAGTTACGAAATATCCAAAATAATGAATGCCGCATCTAAACAAAGGGACCGAAACTAATTAATAATAAATAATAAATAAAACCTTTTTATTATTATTATTAATGTTATTTATTTATTTATTGATATTAATTTGTTACGTTCCATTCTTTTAGATACGACATTCGTTATTTTGGATCATTTATAATTTTGGATACATTTGTATTTGTTACGTTTACTAACAGCCAAATTTGAAAGGCATTTACAATACCTATAATTTAATAGTTAGTAAAAGTTAAGTTATTATTTGTTAGTTATTATTTCAAATTTTTGGATTTTCTTTCCTATCTTCAGATTTTTGTTCTTTTGAATGTTCTGATTTTCACTCTTATTTTTGGATTTGTGAATTTTTAAAATTATGGATTGTCGGAGTCTCGAATTTCCAAAATTGTGAATTTCCAAATTTCTGAAATATAGAATTTCTGAATATTTGAATTTCTGAAATTTCGAATTTTCGCATTTCCAAAATTTCGAATGTCTGATTTTTCAAAATTTTGAATTTCCGAATTTCTGAAATTTCAATTTTTTTAATTTCTGAATTTTCACATTTTCGAAGTCTCAAATTTCCGAAATTTCGAATTTCTGAAATTTTGAAAATTCGAAATTTTGGAAATTCAGATATTAAAAAAACTAATTCAAAACGGAATTGCAGATGTCTACCTCCCCCCTCATATAACACACATTGATGGAGAACCATGTGGAATCCCATGACACTAATGAATAAAAAACCCAACACTCTCCAAGACCTCCATGTGACCAATGTGGGTCAGACCACTGTCACCTTCACCAACTTGTGACCAATGACAGGTCCTCCTCACACCGCGCTGTCACTGATACCCAACAACACCACTCTCAGTCTCACCCGGTACAAAGATTTTCCAGCTTGTGGGACCCAATCTAAGGGCCAGCAGACTGAGAGCGATCGTCGCTGGGTTTGGAGAACTCAGCAATGAACTCTTTAAACTGCCAGCAACTTCTTTTTTTTGAGAAGTAGTAATCATTCCCCAGATTAGTAATAGCAACTCGGATTGTAGAATAAACGTCTGTAACACTCGCTGTCACCCCAGACAGGGATATTCAGAGATTTACACCACAGGAGCGTCTTCAAGAGACAGGGACTCTCTGAGCTCTGCGTTGGGGCATTAGAGATCATTTAACACTTTTCTTAACCACTTGACAACTGTGCACTTAAACCCCCTTAACAACCAGACCAATTTTCAGCTTTCAGCGCTCTCACACTTTGAATGACAATTACTCAGTCATGCAACACTGTACCCATATGAAATTTGTATCCTTTTTTTCACACAAATAGAGCTTTCTTTTGGTGGTATTTAATCATCGCTGGGTTTTTTATTTTTTGCGCTATAATTAAAAAAAGACCGAAAATTTTGTAAAAAAATGAATTTTTCTTAGTTTCTGTTATAAAATTTTGCAAATTAGTAATTTTTCTTCATAAATTTTGGCCAAAATTTATACTGCTACCTATCTTTGGTAAAAAAAAAAAACTAATTAGTGGATATTATTTGGTCTTTGTGAAAGTTATAGAGTCTACAAGTTATGGTGCCAATCACTGAAAATTGATCACACTTGATTTACTGACGGCCGATCTCATTTCCTGAGACCCTAACAAGCCAGCAAAGTACAAATACCCCCCAAATTACCCCTTCTTGGAAAGTAGACATTCCAAGGTATTTAGTAAGAGGCATGGTGAATTTTTTGAAGTTGTAA
>BLSH010296003.1:0-50761 GCA_018402905.1 Glandirana rugosa
TCCGTGCGATCGTTCGGGTTCCGTCCGGACCCGGACCCGGACTTTGTCCCGAAGTTCGGCCGGACCAGCAGAACCCGAACTTCCAGAGGTTCGCTCAACTCTACTCATCACACATCTGTACCCTCCATCCCTCATCATTCATCTGTACCCTCCATCCCCCATCACAAATCTGTACTCTCCATCCCTCATCACACATCTGTACCATCCATCCCCCATCCCAACACTCAGAATAATCACTCTGCATCACTCAGTATATGAGATTCCGTTCTATGTAGTTTTACCTTCCTGGTCACACCGGTTTGTGAAGAGACGATCTGGAAGCTGTGACCACAAACAACAAAATGGAGAATTTTGGGAGGGGGAGGGAAAGGAATGTGACTGCAAGATGTTTACTTTCAGTTTCAGTTTCCGCAGGAAGCCATCTGGAATGAGCTTTGAGGTGATTGTAACTGTCTTTGGTGTGCCAGAGAAAAGAGTACTGCTTGAACCTTGAATAAGGGGAGAAACCCCGAAAGCTTGTCCTGAAAAATTGTATGATAGTGCAAATAAAAAACGTATCACGGACTGTGTTCTGCACTGATTCAGCTGGAGGGATTTTAGATTCCTTTGATCACTTGTCATCCATAACCTGTATGGTTAGGGCTCGTTTACACTTGCTGCAGCTTCAATGCTCATTAAAGCTCATGCAGCTTCCACAAGCTTTTATGATTTGTTTTGAGGCGTCTGCAGGGCTTTGATGAGGCTTCAGTGATGCACTTTTGAAGCCTTGTTGAAGCTTGGCCGATGCCCTGTGTGTGTTTGTTGATATCGCACACCTGCAGTTTCTCCAAAACAAAGCGAAGCTAACACTGAATTACAGCCTCTGAAAAGCCGCAGGTGCTTCAAGCGAGCTTCAAACAAGCTTCCTCATAGACTTCTATGGAGGCGTTGAAGAGGCTTTGAAGCCTGGCTAAAGCTATATGGAGTATAATTTTTGACGCGAAGCTGCAGCGCAGCAAAGCCAATGCAAGGTGTAAACAGGACTGTATGCCAACCATTTTATTTAGTGACAGGGGCTTTGGCGTTAAGGGAGCTTTAACAGCGCTTGTCAGACGTCCTGTTTTGAAGCAAAGTGTAAACGAGCCCTTATACTGCTTTGTATTTTCCTAGAGATGCACCGAAATTTCAGGCGAAAATGGTGATATCGGCATTCGACCGATAAGAGAAAAAGGTGCCGATAATGGCCCCAAAAACGCATATGTGATTTTTCTATGAATTTGCAGACACCTTTTAGCAATAGTATGTAGGCGCAGGACACACCCCCACCATGCCCTCTTAACCATTTTAAGACCGCCCAATGCACATATACGACGTATCTGTACCACGTGCCACTCGGGCTGCTCTGTCTTCTATCTGATTGACAGGCGCACATGTGATGACATCATCACAGCGCAACGGGGGCCAGGAAATCTGAGTCTCCCTGTGTGAATCGCTGCATTTCATTGACACAGGTAAAGCTGTATTTCCTGGCACTGGTATGTGGCTGTATTTCCTGGCACTGGTATGTGGCTGTATTTCCTGGCACTGGTATATGGCTGTATTGCCTGGCACTGGTATATGGCTGTATTTCCTGGCACTGGTATGTGGCTGTATTTCCTGGCACTGGTATGTGGCTGTATTTCCTGGAACTGGTATGTGGCTGTATTTCCTGGCACTGGTATATGGCTGTATTGCCTGGCACTGGTATGTGGCTGTATTTCCTGGCACTGATATATGGCTGTATTTCCTGGCACTGGTATGTGGCTGCATTTCCTGGCACTGATATATGGCTGTATTTCCTGGAACTGGTATATGGCTGTATTTCCTGGCACTGGTATGTGGCTGTATTTCCTGGCACTGGTATGTGGCTGTATTTCCTGGCACTGGTATGTGGCTGTATTTCCTGGCACTGGTATATGGCTGTATTGCCTGGCACTGGTATGTGGCTGTATTTCCTGGCACTGGTATATGGCTGTATTTCCTGGCACTGATATATGGCTGTATTTCCTGGCACTGGTATGTGGCTGTATTTCCTGGCACTGGTATGTGGCTGTATTGCCTGGCACTGGTATGTGGCTGTATTTCCTGGAACTGGTATGTGGCTGTATTTCCTGGCACTGGTATGTGGCTGTATTTCCTGGCACTGGTACATGGCTGTATCTCGTGGAACTAGTATATGCTGTATTTCCTGGCACTGGTATGTGGCTGTATTTCCTGGCACTGGTATGTGGCTGTATTGCCTGGCACTGGTATGTGGCTGTATTTCCTGGAAATGGCATGTGGCTGTATTTCCTAGCACTGGTATGGCTGTATCTCGTGGAACTAGTATATGCTGTATTTCCTGGCACTGGTATGTGGCTGTATTTCCTGGCACTGGTATGTGGCTGTATTGCCTGGCACTGGTATGTGGCTGTATTTCCTGGAACTGGCATGTGGCTGTATTTCCTGGCACTGGTATATGGCTGTATTTCCTGGCACTGATATATGGCTGTATTTCCTGGCACTGGTATGTGGCTGTATTTCCTGGCACTGGTATGTGGCTGTATTTCCTAGCACTGGTATATGGCTGTGTTGCCTGGCACTGGTATGTGGCTGTATTTCCTGGAACTGGTATGTGGCTGTATTTCCTGGCACTGGTATATGGCTTTATTTCCTGGCACTGGTATGTGGCTGTATTTCCTGGCACTGGTATATGGCTGTATTTCGTGGAACTAGTATATGCTGTATTTCCTGGCACTGGTATGTGGCTGTATTTCCTGGAACTGGTATGTGGCTGTATTTCCTGGCACTGGTATATTGCTGTATTTCGTGGAACTAGTATATGTTGTATTTCCTGGCACTGGTATGTGGCTGTATTTCCTGGCACTGGTATGTGGCTGTATTGCCTGGCACTGGTATGTGGCTGTATTTCCTGGAACTGGTATGTGGCTGTATTTCCTGGCACTGGTATATGGCTGTATTTCCTGGCACTGGTATATGGCTGTATTTCGTGGAACTAGTATATGCTGTATTTCGTGGCACTGGTATATGGCTCTATTTCGTGGCACTGGTATATGGCTCTATTTCGTGGCACTGGTATATGGCTCTATTTCGTGGCACTGGTATATGGCTCTATTTCGTGGAACTGGTATACGCTATATTGAAAGGGCTCTTAAGTGAACCATATACATACAAGAATAAGCAAATAACTTATATTTTATGAGATGAAGCTGAAAAAAAAAAAAATCGGCCTAACATTTCGGTCCAAAAAAATCGGCATCCATTATCGGCCATCGGCCACCCCAATTTCTAAATATCGGCCAGAGAAAAACCCATATCGGTCGACCTCTACCCCTGACAGTTAAAAAGCACCTCCCTAGGACGCACGTAACCCTTCAATCACCCCTAGTGTTAACCCCTTCCCTGCCAGTGCCATTTATACTGTGACAGTGCATTTTTATAGCACTGACCACCAAAAAGTAAGAAATATTGTTTTTTTTTTTTTTTTTGCAAAATTGTTGCTCTTCGCCGCCATTACTAGTAAAAAATAAAAACCCCATAAATGAATTCTCATCATTCGTAAACGCGGCAACTTTTGCGCAAACCAATCAATAAACGCCGATTCTTTTGTTTATAGCGGTGATCAGAAATGATGAAGAGGTGATCAAATACCACCACAAGAAAGCTCTATTTGTGGGAAAAAAAGGACATCAATTTTATTTGGGTACAACGTTGCACGACCGCGCAATTGTCAGTTAAAGCGACGCAGTGCCGAATCGCAAAAAGTGCTCTGGTCATTAAGGGGGTGAATCCTTCCGGGGCTGAAGTGGTTTAACCACTTCAGCCCCGGAAGGATTTCCCACTGTAGGACCAGAGCACTTTTTGCCATTCGGCGCTGCGTCGCTTTAACTGACAATTGCGCGGTCGTGCGACGTTGTACCCAAATAAAACTGATGTCCTTTTTTTCCCACAAATAGAGCTTTCTTTGGTGGTATTTGATCACCTCTTCATCATTTCTGATCACCGCTATAAACAAAAGAAGAGCGACAATTTTGCAAAAAAAAAAAAAACAATATTTCTTACTTTTTGCTAAAATACAAATCCAAAAAAATATATATAAAAACATTTTTTTCCATCGGTTTTGGCCGATTTATATTCTTCCTCATATTTTTGGTAAAAAAAAAAAAACGCAATCAGCATAAAAACACACCGGAACATACCAGAAACCCACCGGAAAGCATAAAAACGCACCGGAAAGTACCAGAAACGCACCGGAAAGCATAACGACGCTCCAGAACGTACCAAAAACACACCGGAAAGCATAAACATGCTCCGGAACATACCAGAAGCGCACTGGATTGTACCAGAAACACACCGGAAAGTATAAAAACGCAACGGAACGTACCAGAAACGCACCGGAAAGCATAAAAACGCACCAGAACGTACCAAAAACGCACCGTAAAGCATAAAAGCGCACCGCAACGTACCAGAAACACACCGGAAAGCATGAAAACGCAACGGAAAGTACCAGAAACGCACCAGAAGCATAAAAACGCACCGGTACGTACCAAAAATGCACCGGAAAGCATAAAAACGCTCCAGAACGTACCAAAAACACACCGGGAAGCATAAAAACGCACCGGAACGTACCAGTAATGACCGGAACGTACCAGAAACGCTCCGGAAAGCATAAAAATGCTCCAGAAAGCATAAAAACGCACCAGAACGTACCAAAAACGCACCGGAGAGCATAAAAACGCACTGGAAAGTACCAGAAACGCACCAGAAAGCATAAGAATTCACCGGAACGTACCAAAAATGCACCGGAAAGCATAAAAGCACACCGGAACGTACCAGAAACGCACCGGAAAGCATAAAAACGCACCGGAAAGTACCAGAAACGCACCGGAATGTATAAAAATGCACTGGAACGTACCAAAAACACACCGGAAAGCATAAAACGCTCTAGAACGTACCAAAAACGCACCGGAAAGCATAAACACGCACCGGAACATACCAGAAACGCACCAGAACGTACCAGAAACACACCGGAAAGCATAAAAAAGCACCGGAATGTACTAGAAACGCACCGGAAAGCATAAAAACGCAACAGAATGTACCAAAAATGCACCGGAAAGCATAAAAATGCACCGGAAAGTACCAGAAACGCACCGGAAAGCATAAAAATGCGCCGGAACGTACCAAAAATGCACCGAAAAGAATAAAAACACACCGAAACGTACCAGAAATGCACTGGAACGTACCAGAAACACACCGGAAAGCATAAAAACACACCAGAAAGTACCAGAAACGCACCGGAAAGTATAAAAACACACTGGAACATACCAAAAACGCACCGGAAAGCATAAAAGCGCTCTAGAACGTACCAAAACGCACCGGAAAGCATAAACACGCATCAGAACATACCAGAAACGCACCAGAACGTACCAGAAACACACCGGAAAGCATAAAATGCATTGGAACATACCAGAAACGCACCAGAACCTCCACAGGGGTCAGGGGTCATATCCACCTCCACTGGGGTCAGGGGTCATATCCACCACCACTGGGGTCAGGGGTCATATCCACCTCCACTGGGGTCATATCCACCTCCACTGGGGTCAGGGGTCATAGCTACCTCCACTGGGGTAAGGGGTCATATCTACCTCCACTGGGGTCATATCCATCCCCACTGGGCTCAGGGGTCAAATCAGCATCCACTGGGGTCAGAGGTCATATCCACCTCCACTGGGGTCAGAGGTCATATCCACCTCCACTGGGGTCAGGGGTCATATCCACCTCCACTGGGGTCATATCCACATCCGCTTGGGTCAGGGGTCATATCCACCACCACTGGGGTCATATCCACCACAACTGGGGTCAGGGGTCATATCCACCTCCACTGGGGTCATATCCACCTCCACTGGGGTCAGGGATCATATCAGCATCCACTGGGGTCATATCCACCACAACTGGGGTCAGGGGTCATATCCACCTCCACTGGGGTCATATCCACCTCCACTGGGGTCAGGGGTCATATCCACCACAACTGGGGTCAGGGGTCATATCCACCTCCACTGGGGTCAGGGATCATATCAGCATCCACTGGGGTCATATCCACCACAACTGGGCTCAGGGGTCATATCCACCTCCACTGGGGTCATATCCACCTGCACTGGGGTCAGGGGTCATATCCACCACAACTGGGGTCAGGGGTCATAGCCACCTCCACTGGGGTCAGGGGTCATAGCCACCTCCACTAGGGTCAGGGATCAGTGCAGTCACTGCTAAAGTTTAAAGGGGAGCTCTGGGGAAGACCTGCAGTTCTGGAATCCATCTGCAGAGGGAGAAGCAGCTCTCCTGAGTCCTCTGGATGAAGAATCCCATCTGAGAAGATTCCAGGGCAGGAAAAGAGGACTGTCTGAGGGATCACACTGCTCCTGTCTGGTCAGGACCCCACTGGAGGGAGAAGACCCCGCCCCCTCACAGCTGTCTCCACCTCTAAGACACTCGCCTGTGATTGGCTGAGACACTTATCACCTCAAACATTCCGCCCTCTCACCTGTTCTGTGGTAATTGGCTATGCTGGCCTGTCACCTCACCATTCACAGCAGTTACCTCATATGTCCCCTCTTCTTAGCTCCTCTCCTGTGATTGGCTAAGCCATCCTGTCATTCACCTCACAGTTTACAGCCTTTCCCTCATGTGTTCACTCCTCTCAGCTCCTCTTCTGTGATTGGCTAAGGAGGTGTGTCACTCCCCTCACAGGTGTCCCCTCATATGGTTGAGCTAGGACTATAACTCCCCTCCTAGATATCATCTCAAATGTTCCCGCCTTTCCTCTCCCCTCCTGTGATTGGCTGAGGAGGCCTCTCACTCCCCTCATAGTTATCACCTCAGATGTCACCAACTCCCAACTGCTCTGTGGTGATTGGCTGAGGGAGTTTCTACCTCCCAGCTTCCCTCCTGTGATTGGCTAAGGAGACCTGTCACTCCCCTCACAGTTATCACCTCAAACATTCCCACCTCTAAGAATCGCGCTTGTAAGACCGCTGCGCAAATACGGTGTGACATAAAGTATTGCAACGGCTGCCATTTTATCCTCTAGGGTGTTAGAAAAAAAATATATATATAATGTTTGGGGGTTCTAAGTAATTTTACTGGTTTTAACTTGCAAACACCGAACTCCATAAAGAGGCTCGGTCTTAAAGTGGTTAAGGCGTGAACACAAACCTAAATAGTAGGATCTCAGATTACACTAAAGAGTGACTCCACCACCCCCTCCCCCTCCTGTAGAGATGGTCCATCTAGACCAGGGGTGTTCAAATCAATTTCATTGTGGACTGCATAAAGATTATGGTTGCTCTCAAAGGGCTGGTTATATCTGTAAGACTATATACAGTAAATGTGTCTTCTCTATCTTATTAAAGTGGTAGTAAACCCTGCTATCATTTTCAACCAAGGAAGCTGCCATCTTGGCCTCTGTTTAATCTCCAACTGCCATGATGGTGCACATGTGATCAGCTATGACACCAGCCATTGGATGGTTTGACAGTTTGGTTTAGAGCACAGCCAATGGGAGTGTTACATTTCCGGCACGTGCCGGAAATGTAACTGGTTTTTAAACTGTTAAATGGGTGGGTTTACTACCGCTTTAAATAATTGCCTCTGCATGTGATTATTACCGGCTTTAATAATAACTTAAGACTTAAGCTGTGAAGGGCGGGTGCAGACCGGCATGGAATCCACTCACACTCCTGTAGAAAATGATGCAAGTCTGAAAAGGAGGGCCGCACACCTCTGGTATCATCCACAGGAAACTTTATTGGACACTGTTTAGACAGAACAACATAGCAGAAGCAGGTTCTGCTTGAGCAGTCTCCAATAATTCTAATAATTATAAGCAGATGCCCAGAGAACCCCACCCCCATACATAAGATGTTAAGAGCCCCCCGCTATCAGAAATCAAGAGTTGCCACCTTCCCTTATATCACAGTGCACCCCTTTACCTTATGCTGCTGCCAAGAATAAGCTGGGGCAGAGCTGGGAAGCAGAAAGTTAAAGTGTTTGTTAACTCAAAAAAAAAATTACAGATCCTGGTCCCTTAAAGCAGATTGAAAAGCTTGTGCTGTGTAATCTGCCCCCTCTAAACTGTATAAAACCTCCCTGAACCCTCCATTTCCTGTATCCCCTTCTCTGTACCGACCACAAAAATCAGGGCTGCTGAGCCCTGACCACCGTGGTCAGTGTATGTCCCTTTGTCACCCGCAGCCCTGCTCTCAGCTCTCTTCTCTCCCCCTCCTCCCTGCCTGTGGGTTCTGTGTCAACTATTAGTACAAAAGTTTATAAAAAGTCACTGGCAGCCCCTCTAGTATAGTTAGGCATAGCACACTGTCTAAGTATTTTTTAAAAACGAGCGCTGTAAATACAGTTTTAGTGCGATCTTCATGCTGGTCATGTGACTCTCGGCCAGTTTCCAGGGCTACTGCAGGAGGGGCTGAGCAGCCATGTGATCTCCCCGCCTGACGTCAGAGGAAGATCTCGGCCCCCCCTGCAGAAGCCATAATATCAGATGTATACAGTGGCCGCGAGTCATGTGACCGGCTTCAAGATCACCTTAAATAGGTATTTACAATGCTCATTTTTATAAAAGACTTATAGAGTGTGCTATGCCAGGCCCTAATAGAGGGGCTGGCAGTGATTTTCAAATGTGGGTTAACAAACCCTTTAAGGGTCTGCAGAAAGACCAGAGGAGGGCTGGAGTAAGCTGCCAGAGTCTGCTGAATTGTGACCAGGGGAGGAAGAGATGAGGGGGTGCAGAATCTGGAGGAGTTCTGTCCTCCACTCAGCTGCCAACTGCTGAAACAAGTTGGGGTGGCCGGAGACGAGGAGGGTGCCGCAGCTGCAGGAGAGGAGTAAGGGACACATAAAATGGCCCGGTGGGCCAGATTTGGTCTAGATTTTCTTTATGCAACAAGTACAGAACTGGTACTCTCTTACACAAACCCGAATGAACCACACGCATCAAAATACTCTGTACTCAATGTTTATTTGTGGGATAAGAATTTTACACAAATGTAAAAATAATATAAATGTTATAAACCATGCATATTCGATAAGAAGAAAATTTTAAAAAAAACAAGATTGGTCAAGTTAATGGAAGCATTGCTACTATTATAATTCCAATGAAGGGGGTGGTATCTGCTATTTAGGATTCTGATTGGCAAATACTATTAAAATGACTATATTGATTATTAAACCCAAGAATAGTAGAAACCACACCCCCTCTTAACAAAATTCATGCAAGAACAGACTTGCTCCTATAAGAAGGTCACACTCTGCACATTACTACTGTATAATAATAGCTATGAGGTAGTGTTTGGAAGTGTTGGGGCAGTGGGGGGGGGGGGGGGGATTGTGGCACTCCATGGGACAGGTGCCTGGGTCTTGTAATGTCACATCATAGGCTGTACATTGTATAGATGGCAGATCTTCTTCCTCTGTGCCGTCTCTTCATCACTCAGCCTGTATTATCTCTCCATTTCAGAAAATGAGGATTCTGGCAGGCATAGGGGTTTAGTGAGAAGGGCAGTCAGTTGTGTAAGATGAACACCGGAATGACAGCAGGCTGCATTTCCTCATTCAGTTTATATAAGAAATATTCATTCTTAGTTTGCCTTTAACACGTTCTTCAATACAAAACAAAATCCCTCCCCCCTCCTGTCCTGGGTGTATAGTTCCTCCGAGATCATTCATTCTTCTGTTGGGTCAGGGTTGCCCATATCTACATCCTCACCATCGTTCAGAACATGTACCTCCTCCGCCCATAGAACGTCGTGCTGGGGTCATCTCTATTATAGTTCATCTTCATTTTTGGCCGGATCTCTTCTAGTTGTTTTAGTTGTCTTCTTGTTTCTTCTGAAATGGGATCACCAAAGATCCTAAAAGGAAGGAAATAAATGGTCATCAGATCTCAGTAGAATGCTCTCACACAATTTCCCACCATCCTCCATGACTATTATTACACCAACATGTCATCTTCTTGTAGGGCTTTAACCACTTCCACACTGCGCACAGTATATTTACTGCGGCAGTGTGGATGTGTACCGCGAATCACCGTAAATAGGCGGCGATTTGCAGAGTGGCAGCTAGGGGGCGCACGCATGCTCATGCCCGCTGCACTCCAGCTCAGGTGGACCCGATGTCCGCCGGCGAGCTGCGATGAGCTGCCAGAGCGAAAAAACGAGGAACCGCCGATGTATACATGGCGGTTCCCCGTTCAGTCAGTGGGTACATAAGAGTTCTAGTGATCCCTGTCACTGGGATCAGTTAGATCTCTTATGCCCCTGACAGCCCAGCACCCTCACAGTTAGAACACGCCTAGGGAACACAGTTAACCCCTAGCTCTCCCCCTGCAGGTTAAACCCTTCACTGCCAATGACATTTATACAGTAATCAGTGGACATTTAAATTTCTGATCGCTGTATAAATGTCATTGGTTCCAAAAAAGTGTCAAAAATATCCAACATGTCCGCCCCAATATCACAGTACCGCTAAAAATCGCAGATCGCCGCCATTACTAGTAAAAAAATAAATAAATAAACACCACAGAAATTAATTCTCATCATCCGTAAAACGCGGCAACTTTTGCGCAAACCAATCAATAAACGCCGACTGCAATTTTTTTTTTTACCAAAAAATGAGGAAGAATATAAATTGGCCAAAACTGATGAATAAATTTGTTTTTTTATATATTAAAAAATATATAAGAAATATTAATGACCTTGGTGCAGCGCTAGTAAGTATAAAACATCTTAAAGTCTAGAAATGTCCAGAACAAATCAAACAGTAGGAAGACGTGATCATATGTGCTCCGGTGATCCAGGGAGGAAGAGAAGATATAAAACCGCCACCAACACCGAACACACTGCCTCTTACCCCCTGCGGTGGACCCTCATCACAAAGGTCATAGACAGCATGTATTGTCAAAGTAATCCAGCAGCGGTACTCAGCACCTCCTAGTAGTCAGCTTCCACTTTCATGGATCATACCAGGGCATGTATTATATAAAAACAAAGAGCAGACATCTCATAGCACAACAAGCTTCTAAAAGACGTTTTTATTTGAATAAAAAATATATCACACTCGCATGTCCTGAATAGAAACAGCACGTTTGGAGATATAGGAGGGGAGCGATCCACACTCTCCCTGTGTTGTGATGGTATCAGCGTCCCAGTATACAGTCTCGTCCCGTGTGTCTAGCTCCTCCTCTACCGGTTTCGTCTACACGTGACGTCATCAGGGGGCATGGTCTCAGATGAACTAGCAAGACTTATACAGAGCATGAGCGGAAGTAGGCGGCGTTCCACGGGCTAATAATTAAAACCAAAGCACAGGAAACAGGAAGCGGTCACTCATACACACAGAGGAGCGCTTTCACAGAAGATAAAATCATATTAATGAAAATAAATTCTACATAAATGACCAATAACCTCCCAAACTGAATTGAGGTTGAATACTTCAATACAAATTTATGAACAAAAACGGGACAGAAACTGAAATATCTGGGACGCTTCGCCATCTAATGGACAAAAAACATATTGCATATCCTAATTTCTCATTACAAAAAATCAAATGTACATAGACTCAACAGATCTGATTAAAAAATATATATTAAAAAAAAAGCAGGGCGTTCCAATATATATGACATAACTGACACCCTTATAGTCATTATTACTCATGTGAAGACTATGATCCAACAATCAAACAAACAAAATCACAGCCCTCAACATACAGAAGCACCGTAAAAGTGTCCTAAAATGGCAGGATACCAATGATAAAAAATAGAGAGAACCATAGAGGGGAGAATAATAATAACAATCAGGCATTACTGATGAAAGCATTTTGTCCCACTCTATATTGAGAACCAAGGGACTGTTGGTCCTGGCCCTATATATCCACTGGGTCTCAAGGCAGGACACACCCTTCGTCATATGGCTACCCCACCAATTGCCCGAATACTTATCTATACCAATAAACATGGTCCCTTTCGGGTCCCTGTTATGGCATTCTGCATAGTGCTGAGATAGGCTATGCTTAGGAAAACCCTTCTTGATGTTCCTAATGTGTTCCTTAAGCCTAGTTTGTAATTTACGAATAGTTCTCCCTATATATTCTCAACCACATGGACAGCGAATCAAGTAAACTTCATGCTTCGTCCTGCATGTGATGAAAGGCTTGATGGCAAAACGTCCCTGGGTGTTGTTTGTCTGAAAATGGTCAACCCTCCTATGATTAACCACATTGATCTTACAGACAACACACTTCCTACGTGGAAAAAAAACCCCATATTTTGGAAGAAGGAAACTTTATTAGGGGGCTCAATTACATTTGGGGCTATCTGCATTCTCAGTGGGCTTGCTTTATATACATACCAACAAAGGATTTTTGTGAAGAAGAGGTCATTACATAACACACTCCAGTGCTTCTGTAAAATCATTATGTTGAGTGGAATAAGTGGTAAAAAATGCGTACATAAAGGAGGCATTTGGCTCCGACTTTCTAGGGATTAATAGCTCCTGTCTATCACGACCAGCAGCCTGGGCTACGGCTCGATTGATTTCATCCACACCATAACCCTTTTCTAGAAATCTATCCCTTAACACAGAGACTTCAGCCTCAAAATCCTCCAACCAAGAACAATTCCTTAATCTAAGGAACTGATAGACAGGAACGGACCTTAACCAGGCTGGATGATGACAACTATCCACACTAATATAGCCGTTCCTGTCAGTCTCCTTAAAGAAGGTAGATGTAGTGATGGCGCCATTTATAACTCTAATTCACAAATCCAGGAAGTGTATTTCAGTCTTACTAGACGATCGAGTAGATCGACTAGATCGAGTGAGTCCTGACTTCCTTTCCACACAAGAAGGATATCATCTATGTAACTCCTCCAGAGCACCAGCTCTGATCGTGGGTTTCCATAGATGGCACCCTCCTCCCATCTGGCCATGGATAGGTTTGCCATGCTGGGCGCAAACTTGGCCCCCATGGCCACTCCTATGTTTTGCAGGTAGTAAATGCCCCCAAACCAAAAATAGTTATGCCCCATAGCGAAGTCTAATCGTGAAAGAATAAAGGACTGCTGTTCTCCAACCAAATCACTACGCGACAGGAAATGTTGAACTGCCTCCCTGCCATGGTTGTGGGAAATGATGGTATATAAGGATGATACGTCTGCCGTAGCGAATATATAGTCCTCATCCCATTCCAACGATTGTAGTAAATTAATTACCTGCATGGAATCTCTAAGAAAAGAGGGGGTATCAACAACCAAAGGCTGCAAGAAGTGATCAATGTATTTGCCCACCCTGGAAGTCACCAGATCGATACCACTCACGATTGGCCTTCCAGGGGGGTGTACAGGGTCCTTATGAACCTTTGGGAGATAATACATTACCGGTATCCGGGGGGCCACTGGAACCAAATGTACTCTCTCCTTTTTAGATAGGACCCCTTTATCAAATCCTTCTCTAACTAGAGCCTCCAACTCCTTTGCGGTGGGATTTCCCATGAGAGGAGCATATGTATTCCTATCTGACAATAAACAGTTCATTTCTTCCTTATAGGTTATAACATCAAGAATTACTATCCCCCCTCCCTTGTCTGCGGGTCGCACTACAATGTCCTTCCGCTGGGATAGGAGGTCTAGACCCTTCTTAAACATAGAACTCATCCTTGACCTTTTCAGTGGCAGCATCTCAAGGTCCTTTATGACTAAGTCCCTAAAGCCAGACAAGGATGGGGCCAAACCCCCTAGTGGATTAAAAACCAATTTTGCATTAGACAAATTAGTGTTTTTCATTCCTGATTGATTAGTAATCCTCAATCTCAGTGAGCCAGGTGTATTGGGAGTTCTATGTGAAGGTATACCATCATTCCTCAAGCATCCCTCTTCCTCAGCTTCCTTGGACCCTATTTCCTTATTCTTTTTGCAAAATTGGTGCTCTTCTTTTGTTTATAGCGGTGATCAGAAATGACGCAGAGGTGATCAAATATCACCAAAAGAAATCTCTATTTATGGGGGAAAAAAGGATGCAAATTTTGTTTGGGTACAACGTCGCACAACCACTCAGTTGTCAGTTAAAGTGCCGAATCGCAAAAAGTGCTCTGGTCCTTCAGTGGGAAATCCTTCTGGGGGTGAAGTGGTTAACCACTTGCTGACTGGGCATATTATACTGTACCACCCTTCCTAAACAATTTTCATCTTTCAGTGCGCTCACATTTTGAATGACAATTACTCAGTCATGCAACACTGTACCAATATGACATTTTTGTCCTTTTTTCACACAAATAGAGCTTTCTTTTGGTGGTATTTAATCACCGCTGGGTTTTTAATTTTTTGCGCTATAAATAAAAAAAGAGAATTTAGTAAAAAATGCATTTTTATTCATTTCTGTTATAAAATTTAGCAAATTAGTAATTCTTGTTCATAAATTGTGGCCAAATGCTACCTATCTTTGGTAAAAATAACCCAAATTAGTGTATATGATTTGGTCTATATAGGTTATAGAGTCTACAAGCTATGGTGCCAATCATTGAAAATTGATCACACCTGATGTACTAATGTATCTCATTTCTTGAGACACGCAGCCCAGGTTCACATTGATGTGATTTGGCATGCGACCTGACATGTCAAATCACATGCCAAATCGGAGGCTACTGCCAGCAATAGCACCGTCCAAATCGGTGGGACGCTGACTTTCCCAAAAATGATTTCCTGTACTACTTTTGGCGACTTCAAGTGCAATTTCAATAGACACCTGTGCAGGAACCCGCACAGATGTCTGTCAAATAGCCCTCGAAGTCGGACTGCATTGCCGGGTTGAAATTGTGCGAGTTCAGTTGAAGTTGCACGATTTCTAACCCGCAGCAATGTGAACCTAGGCTAAGGGCCCTTTCACAGGTGCAGGTCACTCAGGTGGACTCCGCCTTGCGCAGCAGGGTATCAATTCGCTGGGCAGGCGGATGTCAGGTCCTTCTCCGCTCACTGTACACAGTTCCACTCTCCTCTATGAGGAGATCGGATAAAGAGGGCCTGTCCGTTTTCACCCGATCTTATCCGATCCTACAGAGGGATGTAAAATAGGATCACCATCTGTCTAGGTTTGGCGGATAGGGACTAATAGGGGTCAGTGTCAGCGAACATGACATTCACCGCTCCATAGGGTTGAATGGAGGGTCCGATCAGGTGGACCTGATCGGACCAACCGTGTGAAAGGACCCTAACAAGCCAGGATATACCCCCAAATGACTCCTTTCTGAAAAGTAGACTTTCCAAGGTATTTAGTAAGAGGCATGGTGAGTTTATTGAAGTTGTAATTTTTTTTTACACAGAATTGTCATATTAACAAGTTATTTCTATCACATGGCATAAGCATACTTGCAACTACACCCCAAAACACATTCTGCTACTCCTCCTTAGTATGGCTATACTCAGCCCAGGCTGAACCCAGCAGAAAGAATAAAAGATGGAAATGCCCATGAACAGTGAAAGTGGTAAATCTACCAGAATGTTCTAATATGTGGGACATGCTAGCACATTATAGCATAAACCTTCTATAGCCCATTTAAAAATATATAGTGGAGTTTAATTTGGCTTTAAGATGTGACACTGTACTATGGAAGTTGATAGAATATATCAGACAATAAAAGAGGAAATATTCCTCCCCACTGGTAATTTGCCCTTGAAGATCTTTTTTATTTTTTATTTTTTTGCAAAATCTTTATTTTCAGTTTTACTATCCACCAAAAACAGAAAGGTAAAAAGAGAAAAGCAAATGTGACAAAGATAGCAAATAGAATATACAAATCGTACAGTAGACATATCCAAAGCACTCAACATCAACATCAAACAGCGAATCAGGGTTGACAACCGCCAGTAAATTTACTGACCCTTTGTAAAAATCAGTGATTTTTACAACTGTTTATAAATATCAGGGTCTGATAATTTGTTATGCTGTGCTCACTTTTTAAGTGTAAACCAGGCAAACTACTTGATATGGGTATTGTCAGTGTTTCCATGTTGTGTTTAAATATCAATTGTCTTAGTTTTTAATAGGAGTTCAGTAATTTTTCAGGTTGCCAGTAAAAAAATGTGATCTGCCAGTAAATTTTCCATGTTTTGCCAGTAAAAAATACTGCGGGAGGTTGGCAACACTGGAGGGAATACTATACCTATTGGTAAACCCCACAAGGGTGCACAGGAGAACTCAGGACCCTCCTGAGCCCCCAGAGAGGCCATGTGCCCCAAACCTGCCACATGAAAGTATAGTAACATAATGAAAATATGAGTTAACCAGAAAAGAACAGATAAATAAGAAGCTACAAAAACCAAGGTCTTTGGGCCCAACTCTCCCTGTTTGAAAGCCAGGAAAGGAGTAGGAAGAACCAAAGAAGTCATCTGTTATGCCACATCGACCAGCCCCCAACCACCAGAGTACAAGGAATAAAGTGCAGTTAACTCAGCGTTGACATATACTGTAATACCAGAATTTCATAGCAGCAACTGTTTGTATAAGTCAGATGTTGAAAATTCAATCGACAAAGCCCAAAATGTTATAATTTTTCTGGTAATCATCAAAGCATTTTTGTTGCCAGTTTTCCAAATGCTGATTTCCTGAACCTTCAGCAGCCACGTTTTAACAGTAGGGACCACCTCTGACTTCCAGTAAATCAGTGGTTCTCAACTCCGGTCCTCGGGACCCACTAACAGGCCAGGTTTGCAGGATAACTGAAATGCATCACAGGTGATATCATTTGCTGCTCAGTGATTGCAGCATTCTAGTCTGCATCTCCCCAAGGTAATACTGAAAATCTGGCCTGTTGGTGGGTCCTGAGGACCGGAGTTGAGAACCACTGCAGTAAATAGATATAAGGCTTTTGCCAGCACTCAGAAGATAGGGGACCAAAGAACGCTTGTTGCCTCCTATAGGGGTATGTGTATATCTTGGAAAAGCATAGGGAGTGGATCCAGCTCCATTGCACACTGGGTGATTTTAGTTATCATACTTTGTACATCTGCCCAAGTTGAATAAACAGACAATTCCACCACATATGTAAAAACCCACTTGTCAGGAAGATCGCCAGGAAACGTCCATCTGAGAATTTCTATGCTGCTGGTGCGTGTGTGCACGCGTGTATGCGCACGTCTTGGCGCCAAACGGGCCATTTTAACCCTGCTAACCCTCAGAACAGGTGCTGTCTGATGTACAGCATTACCCGTGATTATCTGCTATCTGCTACCTGTTCCTGTTTGTTATCTGACCTGGCTTGCTTGAATCCTCTGATATCCGCCTGCACCCGAACCTGGCTTGTCACAACCACTCTTCTGCCTGACCCTCTGTACCTCGCTGCCAGCCTGTTGTCGAACCTGCTTCTCCCTGGCTCTGCTGCTATGCCTGTGTCCATCCGGTCTCCTCAAGTATTCTGCTCTGTCACCAGCACCCTTCCAGCACATCTCTTGACCACCTGCCGATGGATACTCCTGGACTTCTATGGGCACTCATACCTCACCGTGCTCCTGTGGCTCCTGTCTCAACTCCATCGGTCCCTCGAACCAGAGTCATAGGAGAGGCCACCCCCGACCGTCAGGCTCACAACCTGGGACGTGACAGCACCTCTCTTCCCGCACCCTCTCCAAAAGAGAGCTGATGCCTCTCTATAAATAAGACCCAGTTTGCCAGGGACCCTTTACCACTGAGATTGAAATTTAGACCAAAGTGTAATAGAAGGGACTTAAGTACGTAAGTACTGTACCGTATATCTCCAATGGTTAGACATTCAAAAAACAACAATTAAAAATAATAATACGTCTTTATTTATACATGCTAAAAATATGTAATTTCTTTAAAAGTATATCAATTGATATTAACATTAATGCCAAATCTGTTTTATGAAACGCGTCAACCCATATTTAATGGTCTCCGAGGATTTTCGATTTGAAGTTCCTACATTATACAAAACAGAATTGGTATTAATGTTCATATCGAATTGACATACTTTTAAAGAAATTACATATTTTTATTATTATTTTTAATCATTGATATTTTTTGATTGTCTAATCAATGGAGATATACATAAAGACCCTTCTATTACAAACACTTTGGTTTAGTACTCTATAGGGGATGGTATTCTCCAATTGGATTATGTATTTATTAACTCCACTCCCCTATGTTTCTTAATTTTTTTGAGATAGAAATTTGTGGCAAGACTCTTACATCTTGGAGCTCACTAAGGAGGTAAGGGCCAAGAATTACATTTTCTCAATGCTGCTATTGGATAAACTACAAACTAAATCTTTCTCCCATTCCCTGATATAATTCAGTCAGTATCCACCAGGGTCCTGCTTTCCTCAAACCTCTACGTCTCACTGGTCCATAAGATGTGGCTAGGCACTATTCATGCACTAGCTGAACTCGCCTTTTGTGCTACCTTGCACTAGAATCTCAGATAGGCTTTCGCAAAAGAATCCAGAGCCATGACCATACAGGGGATGAAACAAATAGACACGTGGATAGTGTAATACGGTTTATACTTTATTTGACCAAACATAAAAACACACCCCCCCTTTGGTTCAAATACTCTTACCAGAGATTAAAAAGACAAGTCGCAGAATCATTTATGCCGGCGCCGGCCATCCGATCTTCTGCAGACTTCCTCGGGTGTTCGATCCTTCTTCCCTGTAACTCTCCGACCAGCGGGGAGACAGGGAGTTTGCGTGGCGCCTGTTGCTGAATGATCACCAGCTGAAGTCCATAGTGACAAAACGCGTCGTGAGTGGACTGCACGGCATCATTCAGCAACTAGCGCCACGCACTCCCTGTCTCCCCACTGGTCGGAGAGTTACAGGGAATGAAGGATCGAACACCCAAGGAAGTCTGCAGAAGACCGCGGATGGCCGGCGCCGGGAAAAATGATTCTGCAACTTGTCTTTTTAATCTCTGGTAAGAGTATTTGAACCAAAGGGGGTGTGTTTTTATGTTTGGTCAAATAAAGCATAACAGTATTACGCTATGAACGTGTCTATTGTTTCATCCCCTGTATGGTCATGGCTCTGGATTCTTTCGCGAAAGCCTATCTGAGATTCTAGTGCAAGGTAGCACAAAAGGCGAGTTCAGCTAGTGCATAAATAGTGCCTAGCCACATCTTATGGACCAGTGAGACGTAGAGGTTTGAGGAAAGCAGGACCCTGGTGGATACTGACTGAATACGTACTGGCAAGCTCATTGCAAGATTTCCCCACACACAGGCTAGATAGACCTCTCGTAATAGGGGTCATCTCAGGGGGGTAAGAGGCAGTTTGTGTGGGTGTCAGTGATGGTTCCCCTCCCTCTTTGGTGACCACTTTTTTCTTCTACTGGTTTTTTTTACTTCATCAATGATCATGTTTGGGACATTTTATTCCATGCATATTATTGACTTCATTAGCGCTACACCTTACTTTCAAATTGCTTGTGAAGTTTTTTTCTGACTTCTTGTGCTAGCTACTATTATTTATACACTTATCTCTGTGAATCCAGCGCAGTGGCCTTTTATAACAGTACTGAAGAGTAGCCTATGTTAAACACTAGTGATCTTTTTGAGATCGATATCTCTGAGACAACATTAAAAGAAGTTTGCACCCATGTGGTGCTTCTCTCACACAATTAACTACTAAAATGAGAGTTATAAAGTAGGAAATCCTTCATATCCTTTAGGACATGCAAAAAATGAGGGAAAGGGCCACGGTACTTCAGGAAAGAGTAACTTGGAAGATGAGTTGGGTCCTTTAAAGCAAAGACGTGCGAGCTATATAACTGCTAAAACGTATGACTCTGCTGCCTGTTTAGAGGACATAGAGAACAGTCTGAGATGGAATAAATACCGTATACTTGGTATACTGGAAAAAGCAGAGGGGAAAAGTCCTACTGAATGTATTGAGTCTCAGCTTTTGTGTACTTTTGGAAAAGAAAAACATTCTCCATATTTTTCGGTAGAGTGGCCTCAAAGAGTGCCATTTGTGCTCCATCACCGGGGGGGAGGGTGGGCCTTCAAGACAATTCTTACTTTAACTTTTGCATTTTAACACAGGGATACTATTCTATATCTGGCTAGGCAACAACCTGAATTGAAAATACAGGGTACAAAAGTATCAATCTTCCATGATTTCTTGGTAGAGACACAACGTAGAAGGGCTAAATATATAGAGGTGCTTAAGGTGGTTGTAAACCCTTACTAACCCAGTAAAGGAACTATCCCCAGGTCATACACAGAGATGAAAAAAAACCCTCCTACATAAGTTGTACCTGTCTATCTGCAGTCTTCACTTCTCTACATCCAGTCAAAGTGCCAAAGTGCTCAATTTATATGCTTGTCTATTATTTTAGAAAAACAGGGGCAGAGAGCTAAAGTTGCACTCTGCAGAGCTCAGTGAGGAGAGGTCTGAGAGCTGATTGGAGGGAAGAGACACACCCCCTTCACACAGCTCACAGGAATAGAGCTGAGGCTGTCAATCTGCTGTCACCATTTGTCTCTTGGTGTCAGGAAAACTTGTCAGAATTTATTCCTGCTGAGGAACAAAGCAGCAGACAGAAATAACACTTAGTACACACTATAGAAGGATATGTTTTGTTCATATTTCACATCTGAGGTTTACAACCACTTTAAATAGAGTCCACAATATGTCTTATGTAATATGATACCCCATGAAAGGCAAAACTGTAGGTTGTTGCTGATTGAACTATGTAGCAACAGCTTGGTTAGATTGTAATGAACACAGGCTTTAACAAGCCCCTGAATGCCTACATGTTCAGCTTTTTAAAACTGTTAAGTCTGATACAGGGCCTTTAAAAATATATGCATGGACCCAGTGGAGAGTGGATTGGAATTGAGTACTTTAATTAGTCAAAGCCTATATGACTAAGTTCTATAGCACATGGGTGCTAACTGGGTGGTGTTAATGGTTTGGTTTACTGTCTTGCTTTTCATTTTTTGTTTGAATGTGAAAAATGCATTTGTTGTCTCAAGATTTTTTCATCAAATTGATATCTGTATAAAGATCATGTTGCTATTGTAAAGGAAGCCATAGTGGTTTTGCTATGATGCCCTATCATCTAATTAGTGCGGTGCATGGGTCAACTTTGTGACCCCCGCTAATATCATATAGGTTTTTTTTTTCATTTTTGAATGAATATACTCTTTAGTAATTATTATTATTATACAGGATTTATATAGCGCCAACAGTTTGCGCAGCGCGTTACAATATTAGGGCAGACAGTACAATTACAATACAGGAAGAATCAGAGGGCCCTGCTCATTGGAGCTTACAATCTAGGAGGGAGGGTTAAATGATACAAAAAGGGCAATAACTGTGGAGAATGAACTGATTGAGAAGATAAGAAGTGTGTTTGTTAGGAGGAGGCAGGATAGGCTTCCCTGAAGAAAAAAGTTTTCAGGGATCGTCTGAAGGTGGATAGATTTGGGGACAGTCTGACAGATTGGGGTAGGGAGTTCCAGGGGGTGGGAGAGGCTCGGGAGAAGTCCTGGAGGCGAGTATGAGAGGTGGCGATCAGGGAGCTGGAGAGCAGTAGGTCTTGGGAGGAGCGAAGAGGACGATTAGGTTAGTATTTTGATATTAGACTGGTGATGTAGCTGGGAGCAGAGTTATGGATGGCTTTGTAGCTGTTAGTATTTTGAATTTAATTAGTTGGGCGAGTTGCAGCCAGTGGAGGGATTGGCAGAGAGGGGTGGCAGACACTGAACGGTTTGTAAGGTGGATGAGTCAGGCGGCGTCATTTATGATGGACTGGAGGGGAGATAGTCTATTTAAAGGTAGGCCAATGAGGATGGAGTTACAGTAGTCAAGGCGAGAGATGACCAGGGAGTGGATTAGGAGCTTTGTGGTTTCATTGGTTAGAAAAAGACGGATTTTGGAGATGTTGCGGAGGTTAAGGTGGCAAGCCTTAGAAAGTGATTGTGGGGCCAAAAGGAGAGTTCGGAATCCAGGATAATGTGGCATGTGGGGGTGGGTGGATGGTTGTGCCATTGCTCTTGACAGAGAAGTCAGGGGGGGAGGAAATATTATGAGTTCAGTTTTGGACAAGTTTAGTTTGAGGAAGTGGTGTGACATCCAGGCAGATATCTCTGTTAATAAGTTAGTGATGCGTGAGGAGACTGATGGAGTGAGTTGGGGGGTGGAAAGTTAGATTTGGGTTGGCTAATCATGAGTTCTCATAAAAGTATGTTACTGTCTTGGAATGTTAGAGGTCTCTATAATGCTAGTAAACAGATTACTATATTCACTATTGTAATGGCTAGGGAACCTATTATCCTTAGTTACTCCATCTTGTTTGTGTAAATGTTGCTTTAAGAAGTGTATGCTGGTGCATGGTGTGATGGGAATGATGCCTGGAGAATTGCAGAGGGTGGGAATACAGGTTAAAGATGTATAATAAGAGGTGTTGAACATATCTGAACGTTTTGTGTGGAAGGAGGATAAATGATTGGATATTTTACTGACAGAGGTAGCAGGGGGAGAACTGGCCACTCTGCCCCTGACGCTCTGATTAGCCAGCAAAAGTGATATTGGGTTGATGAAAACTGCGGATGCAGTAATCATAACTCCAAAGGTTACTTCCGCCCACACAAAAGGCAATATCCCCTGAAACAAAGGAACAAAAGTGGATACAAGGTGGTACAAGGGAAGGTACCCTGTGGTTAGGCTCAGATTCTAATCCACTTCTGTCTAGCATTTTTGTTCATCTCCAGGTTTCACATCAGAAGGTGAAAGACCCATTTTTGTGGAATCAGGAGATTGGATCTGGATAAAGGTGCACGAAAAGGAAAAACTGAAGGACCCTACCAGACACTCTTAACCGCACCTACCGCTGTCAGAGTCAGTAAGCAAACATCCAGACCCTAATATCCCCTAGGGTAACAGAGTGTCCCCAAAAAATCATTAGACTAGAAAACAAATCTATGTGAGTGAGTGTTGTGAATGGAGGAACATCTTTTCTTTTAAATAAAGGGATTCACATCCTGGAAGGAGAGCCCACCTCCCTCCTACAAGAGGTGAAAGTAACACTGTGAACTCAACACATAGGGATAGGTAGATAGGAGGTGACCATGCTTTTTCTGCTGTCCCCGGGTTACCACAAAAACCCCTCAAGGAAGGTTTCTGATTATTGCTTGTACCTTATGCACCGTGGGTCTTGACACCTATTGGCTCTGGGAGACTTTGAAGTTGAAAGAAATAAAATGTCAGATCTCTCTAGCAGGAGGATGAGAAGGCTGCATACAGGAGAAGTTAAGGGTGGGGTGTACTAGAAACAACAATGTTGGATATGGAAGCTTCAAAGGAGACCATAGTGTTTACTTTAACAAAGAGGCAGGTATTTGACCCAACAAAAGTTACTTATGACCTTGAGGCCTATAATATATATATATATGTGTGTGGGAATGTGGTTATTGGGAGAATGTATGGTGGACAACAGACCCCCACAATAGGGAGACTAGTTCAGCTAGGATTCCCCCAGATGACATAAGCACCTATCAGAGGATCCCCTTAGCGAAGGGAAGCCAATGGAATATTATCCTCACAGTACAGAACCCAGAGGTTAAAGATAGTGGAGTATGTAGTCTAGGAATAACTATGTCAGGGACGGATCCTTGGGCTGAAGTCAAACTTCAGGTAAACCCTCCCCAAAGTGCCCCTGCCGGTGCCATGGGCAACTTACCCCTTGAGGGTGGGGTGCGGCAGGATAACAAGGTAATTGGGGTAGTAATACAGCCAGAAGATAGACTGAACATAGAGACTGGTTATTCTGACAAGAATGAATGGTTGGAATGGATGAAGTTTACAGCCAACTCTACTAATGCCTCTGACTGTGTAGTGTGTGCTAGTGGAAGACTGGTGTTACCCTGTTTTGCAGAGTAATCCAAAATTTGGATTGATCTGCAAAAAGGGGAGGCCATGTATCCCATGATGCAGTGCATCAATATACATTGCACAACTACAGAAACAATCCTAATAACCCACACCATGTAACACATCAACATCTACCTCACATCGACATCTACCTCATCCCGCAACCCCATTCACACACCTCCAAATTGATTAGGATGATTATATGATCATCCCTAGGTTACAACTCAGAACACATTTATGTTTTATGCATATTTTTCACTATAACAAAAATTTTTAGCCCTCACTTTCAGTAAAATGTTATATTCATAGGGGTACATATATATAAATGTTCAAAGAGGGGTCCAAGCTGAACTCAAAGCCAGAGATCAAGTGACAGCTGGATTTGAATCACTTATCCCCATAATAACTCTTAATTAGAATGTAGAATGGATAAATTATAATCAACAATGTTTTGGTAAATAACTCAAGTATAGACAACCCATGGGATCAGTATTTTGGGCGGCTCCCCGGTGGAAATAAGCCCTAGTTCAATCTTTTACAATCATTGCTGTTATATTAGCTTAATAGGTATGATAGTGTACTGTATTATTTTTAATAACTTTTAATAAGACAGTTATGCCTCTACATGAGAGAATGTATGAGAAAAATATAGATAACTGCTAACAAGGCAATTTTTAATAATTATGTATTGTACGCCCCCTTTGTATGAATTGTATATAAACGCCCATTTTATGCCAGTAAAACCAGAGATTGCTTTCCCATATTTGTGTTTGCATGCATTCATTTGGGTGAAATCGGTCTCTCTCGGGCGCCCGCCCTTAAGACAGACTGACAGAGAGATGATAGCCGAGGGTTATCATAGCAGTTCCTAACAACTATTTTGAAGTACTATAATTCCTCTATCCTTTGTTTACAAGAAACTCATTTGACAAATGAGTCAAAACATCTGTAAAAGTGGATTAGGTACTCTACACAATATCATTCTGGGAATTCCAATTTTTTTCTGGGGTATTGAATATGCTAATTTCCTACTGGGACTCCCTTTAAGGTTATGCAATCTTTAATAAAATATATCTGTAGCACCTTCTAGTGTGCTAATAGCGGTAGTACAGGTAAACCTAGTATGTCTCAAGGATAAACCTGAGTCACTGAATCTAGGTCAGGGTTATTAGTGGTTAGGGGTGGGTGACTCATCCAGGCAGCTCTCTGATGTCTCCCCATGTTTCTAGAATATTGCAGAATGTTCTGGAAGTTTGTGGGCAGAGGCTAGGAGGGGCTGATCTTCATATTTGGAAGTCCTTGACCAATCACCAGGAAGTTGGCCTGGTGGGGAACCAAGGAGCCTTTAAACATTGCATGAACCATGGCAGTAGGCAAGTTGGGTGAAAGATGGAGAAGCAGTGAGGGACCCTTGCTGGGGGGGGGGGGCCTTAGTTCATGCTGGAGCATAAGAGGCTGGCCTGAAAGGATCCTACCACAGGAGGCAGTTGGAGGAAAGCTTTCTGGAGAAGCAGCAGGAGCAAAGAGAGGCAGATTGAGTAAATCAGCATGGTGCAGGGACAGACAAGGAGAGATGCTGCCAGCTGTAACAGGTCTCTCTTGAAGACAGCGGTGTGCTGAAGTCTTCATGCAACCTTCCCCTGGGAAGTCTCCAGTGTGTGTCAGTCAGGCAGGGCTGGTGCAGAGTGTCAGTCAGGAGGACTGGGAAGAAAAAGCAGCTAGGTGGGCTAGCTTTTTTTGCAGATGTGAAGCTGGGATAAGTGTCTACAAGGAGGCAGAAAGAGTTGCAAGATGCAGTTCACTCTACAAGTGCTACTTTTCCAAAGGGACAGAGAGTTCCGAGCCTGAAATGGGGCTGTTAGCTCTTTAGGAGTGAACCCAGCAGAGCTGTGCAAAGGGGCAAGATTTGTACAGAAACAAGTGGAGACTGTAAATAGGGAGGAAGTTGTCCCTGGATTTGTTGTTGCTGTTCAGTTGGGCATCCCATAAGCCTTACTCCATCCAAATTATCATCTCCTAATACAACAAAAAAACAAGCCAAAGAAAGTTTTCTGAGCCTGGATGCAGGAAGGAAATAGAGAAACAGGCTCCTCTGAGTGTAGACTGTAAAACATTTATTTGCAAGTGTAAAGAGTAAGACTCAAATGGTGAAGGATATATATCGTCACATCTGTAAAAAATATCTGGTGAGTGAGGTCTGCACAGGTCTGTGTAAGAAGCCACTGGAAGCCATCTCTGCCTCTCATGGGGCTGTCCTGGTCGGCTGGATGTTGATGGAGGAAAGCTGAGAGCGAGACCTGGAACGTCACCGGCGTGCTCGCAATGTGCTTCGGAGTATGGGAACTAGGGAGAATAGGACAACGTGTGCTTCATTCTCAAGCTCTCAGAGAAAGGAGCATGCATTGTGGGTATTCTCCCTAGTGTGCATGCTACGAAACGCATTGTGAGAACGCTGGTGACATCAACTTGGGAGGTGCTGTGTTCCAGCCCTTGCCCACGGCTCTCCTCCATCAACAACCAGCCAGCCAGGACAGCCCCACGAGTGGCAGAGGAGGCTTCCAATGGCTTCTTACATGGACCTGTGCAGGCCTCACTCACCAGGCATGTTTTAACAGATGTGCCGGTATTTATCCTTCACCATGTGAGTTTTACTCTTTACACTTGCAAATAAATGTTTTACGGTCTACACTTTTCCCATTTTTTTGGAGCATGGAGTTCTAAAAAACTGTAAGGTGGACTTTGCATTACTATAGTAACATTTTCGCTTGCGCCACTCTCCATATGTTTGCAAGAAGGAAATACTGTGTGACTAGCTGTGCAGCAGTGGGGAACCCTGACATTGGCAACTCCAATGGGGGTAGTGCTATATATCTTTTTATTATGTAATTGGGTTTCACATATTTGTATTCTGGCAAATATTTATATACCCCTGCCTTTTAATATAGAGGTGATGAAGTGTTTGTTTCAGTTTATTAGAAGCCATCTGTTAGAAGAAGACTGTGCTGAGGACTTGTTTGCACTTTGTTGTGCTTTCCTCGCGTTCCCGGGGGAGGCGGCCCAGGGCGGCTCTATTTAAACAGTGTGCACGCTGTAGCAGGTGCTGTCTGATCTACAGCGTCTAGTGTGCATTTCTGAGCTTTCTGTATCCTGATTGTCTGTTCCTGTGACCCGGCCTGCCTGACTTCGTTGATCTCTGCCTGCACCAACCACTGGATTGTCTACGACCACCCTTCTGCCTAGCCCTGCTGTACTTCTGCCGCCTGCCTGTTAACGACCCTGCCTGGACCCGATCACCCATCTGCCTGCTCCTTCTGTACCGCCTTGCCAGCTAGCTTACGACCCAGCCTGTACGACCACGCTTCTTGTGCATGAGCATACCTACGGACTCCTACCAGAACCAGTGACCCAGTCTGACCCTCGTGCCATTGTGCACTCCCGAGCTCCCTGTCTACACTACCAGGGGTTCAGGAATCAGGGTCATAAGAGAGGTTGCCAACTGCGAAAGCCAGACTCCACCACCAGGTACGTGACACCATCTGGGGTTTATATCTAAAAGAAGTATTGGCCATATTTTTGCTAATCCAAAGAGAGGGACTGAACGGGAATTACTTGATGCTTAGCAATTTAACCACTCAGAAGCCATACGTTGTACAAAAAGAGAGAGGTTTTTTACCTCTCAAATCAGCACATTTGCTAGCAATGGTAGCTCAATCACAGACACCACCTATTCATATATCCATGTTGTGGTTACCCTCAGATAGTATTGTTATGGACAGGGCCTCGGTAAAGCAAGGATTTATACAGTTTTATGAAGATCTTTATGCTTCTAAAGCTTCTTATGATAAACAGGTGCTTCATAAATTCTGGAACAAGGTTACCATGCCCAAGTTGGGAGATGCAGAGAGCAAGCTTTTGAATGCACCCATTACTTTGAAGGAATTATAGATGGTTGAGACCATTCCCAATGCAAAAGCACCTGAAAGCGATGGGCTGCCCATCGAAATTTAAAAGACTTTTGGAGATATACTACTTCTCCTAGAGTTACTTTCTACAACACCGGAGGCTAAAGAACAGGGTTGACTTCTTCAATCTATGTATGAAGTGATTATTGTAGTGTTATTGAAAACAGGGAAGGATCCAATGTTAGCAGATTCTTATAGACCAATTTCCCTGCTGATGACTGACCTTTTGACTGGCCAAGGTGCTGACCACCCATTTATGTAAAGTTTTATCAAAATGGGTACACCCAGATCAATCTGGATTTATTCCCAATGTTTTCAATATTCACAGATTGTATCTTAATCTCCAAGTTCCACCCCTTAATGTTGCAAATAGAGCTATCTTGTCTTTAAATGCCACTAAGGTATGTGCTAGCATGGAATAAAGTTATCTTTGACATGTCTTGGGGAAGTTTAAGTTAGGGGATTCATTTACTAAATAGATTAAGTTGTTATATAAAACTCCAACAGCCCGTCTTAGAATTTATAATATCTTATCTGCACCATTAATATTAAGTAGAGGCATTAGGCAGTGATGCTTGCTTTCTCCTCTGTCATTTGCTCTGATTTTAGAGCCATTGGCTGCAGCTATAATGGGTGTTTCTCAAATAGTGAGATTCTGGAGAAGCGAAAAGTTTGCATTATATGTAGATGATGCCTTATTATTTCTGGGTGATACTTCTATATCTATAAAGCACCTGATGCCCCTTATTAATACATTTTTTTTTTCAATCATATAATTTTTTTATTATAATGTTTCCACATACAATGATATGTCATATACAATACACATAGAAACATATAATGCACATAAAAATACAAATTACATTCCCCACAAAAAAAAAGTACTGTCTTGCTGTCCATATATGTATTTAGTTGTATAACTTTCCCAGAATATTCCTCTATCTTTTACTTATAACCCCTTGTCACTTCAGGCTTAATGTTGGTCCTCTACCCTGCTTGCTTCTCATTATGATGCAGCATTATTACCTTGAATGTAGCTCTTGTCATGAATATATATATATATATAACCACACGGCTTTAAGTTCTTTTCCTCTTTTATCCCTCTTTTTCGCTTTCTTTTCCTCCCTCCTTTCCCTCTAAACAAATTCATTTACATTTAGTCTTCTTTCTTTCTCTTTTTTTCCCTTTCCTCCTTTCCTTTCCCTCCCCCTTGTTTTCTTCTGCTACTTGTTCACCTAGTAGCTCAGCTAAGTGTCTAAATTAGATGCTAGCCACCAAAACCAAATTTTTATGGAACTTTTTAGGACTTCTCCTATGTCTGTATGCTAATTTTTCCCGATTAAGATTAACACTAATAGCTTCAGTTTCAGAATTTGGTATCCATTTTTGCAATATTAATTTACGGGCTACATCTTATGCATTTTTGTTGGAAGAGTATCTCCTGGGATAATCCCCAACAGTGCTATTGTTGGGTTTGGCTGTACCTTTGTAGAGCATAGTGTGTTTAAAGTATTGAATATACTCTCCCAATAACGAAATAATTTGGGGCATCGCCACAGCACATGTGTCAGTGTACCCGTGTCATTGGTGGATCTTGGACAATTTGATGAAGTAGCTTTTCCCCAAGAGTATAGCTTTTGAGGAGTATAATGAGATCTGTGGAGGTGAGAGTAATACTTTTAAATCCTGTTCGGGTTTCATTATAAAGTGTAACAAGTCTGAACAGCAAGGAGTGATTCGAGTCTGCTTTATGGCAGATGAGGTGTGTATATCCTGGCTACACAGTTAAAAACTAGACAGCACATTGATTTGATCTTACAGATTATTGGAAAGTATTAAAGAGGAAGTAAACTTAGACTGGGCTTACTTCCTTTACAATCCCCTATAAATTAGAACCATAATGGCATCGCATAGTAGCCCATTATGTGCCACTTACCTGCAAACGAAGCCAGCGGTGTCCAGCGCTGTCCCCTGTGCTGGCAGCGTCCATCTTCAGCCCCTCTTCCTTCCGGGGCCGCAATTCCGTCACTGTGACCGGCCGGAGTCGTGTGACGTCACTCCCGCGCATGCTGCCAGTCACGGCACAGTCTCAGTGGAGAAACGGCACGGAGGCCGTTTCTTCACTGCGCATGTGCCGAAATTACGTCGGCACATGTAGAACACTGCATATCTCCTGAACCGTACAGGTTTAGGAGATATGCAGGGCACCTACAGGTAAGCATTATTCTAGGCCTACCTGTAGCTTAAAGTGGTTGTCACAGGTTGACAACCACTTTAAAAGGCCTGCAACCAATCAGGAGTTAGTATGTCCACAAACTACTACAAGTGTGGGGAAACGATTTTCACAAAAGTTTGGGATGATGATGACATTGGAAGTTTGGAAATCCAGAGCTATCTCGTTACACCAATCTTAAATTCTTTCCCCTCAGATATTTATCATATGGACAATTATCACCTCTCTGGTATGGAAGATACCTAGAATTTATCTGATTAGAGTCAGACATTCTTTGTGGTAAATATTAGTTAGCATCAGGTGCAGGGGCAGTGGTGTGTCCATGTGTGGCAAAGCCATTAAGGTACCTTCTGCCTCTTTTCACATCATTTAAAAAAAAAAATTCATCCAGTGAATAAAATCCGATTTAATTTCATAGGGGTCAGGGTCCTTTTTAAAACCCCAGGAAATAGAATTTTATAAGAAAAATGTTATAATGGAGGAGACCTCCCAATATTGTCCCCAATGTGTAGAGACGGTGATATCTCCATACACAGGATGAGCACAGAATACCACTGACATGACTCGTATTGGGCTATAATCTCCTTGTGTATGGAGCATGAATGGTATCAGCAGACCGTGTGAGGCCGGAATCAGCATTGCAAGTGATTGGACGGATGATTCTTATCTGATATTCTATTTATCTCTACTGATACGACCTCTGCACTCATAAGAAGTAATGGGGAGATCCCCTGACACTGAATAGCGGATGGTCATGTCAGGTGACAGGAAGCTCATAAGAGGCCCTGATTGGTCCTTACAGAAAGATCAGATTCTCCATTTGTGACCTCCTATAATCTCATTTATTTTACTAATTACCAGACTTCATGGAATACCAGATTTTGGTTGATAACAAAGTGTAATAAGATCCAAGAATTACACAACAGCCCAGGATAAGCTATTTACATTCTCATATTTCTATATTATTTATGTGGTTTAGATATAAAACTGTCCCAGAATATTATTGTCTCAGTCAGTCCTGTTATACTCACCATAACTCCTCTAGCCGGCTTGTTGTCAGAGCTTCCAGAAGATCACTGAAACGAGGACCCTCCAGTTTGTTATTAGAAATGTTCAGTGTCCTCAGTGTCCGGTTATTTCTTATTAGAGATGCCAGGTGGGGGCAGGAACCATCCGTCAGGTGACTATCATGCATTCTGTAGAAGAGAAGAATGTTACCAGAAGAAAATGCATTTCTGCCCCGATATATTTTCTACATTGGCCTTTCTCAACCAGAGTTCCTCGTAAGCAGAAAGCAGAGGTGAATGGATCTCTCACCTACACCGGCCAGCAATGCAAGGGGGAAGTCTTCTACTGACTGCCACTGTAAGAGATCATTTCTACACTCAACTGTCTGCATTTATTACAGTATTACTATTATTCATTTCATTTCAACATTATTTCTCAAAGGAATTTTGTTGCAGCAGGTGGTGCTGGAAAAAAAAAACTGCCCTCGTGTTTTTTCCTTTTTATTCTTCTATTTCCATCTTTATTTTAGTAAACAAATACATTGTTTTTTAGGCCCCACACACACGGACGTTCAGCTCTCCATGTTATTCAATGGCCCCCATACAAACGCTGATGTTTTTGTGCTGTAGAGAGCCTCGGAGTTTGTGAGATGAAAGCAGAACCCACGGCCAGCGCGTTCTGAAGCTGCAGCATTAAAGGGCTTTTGACGCTGAGCCGGCAAAGTGCTCATTAATGCGCATTAACGCCGTAGCGACGTTAACCGGCGTTTTATGCGCCAATGTTTTCAGGTTCAAAAATGGCAGAGGGATGTCTTTTTAAACAAAATGCGAGGTATCGCTGATGCTCAATAACGCGCATTAATGCCAATGCAAAGCGCAGATGAAATCGCGTTTTTAACGTCAACTTTTTCCTGGCGTCGGTCCCGACGTTACAGCTCGTTTTGTTAATACGTCCGTGTGTATGAGGCTTTATGGTCGAATATGGGTTTTTTTTGTTGTTGTTAACAAAATAGTATTTTGACACACATTCATTCAAAATAAGTGAGTATCATTGTACATACTGTATACAAACTGTACAACATATAAAAGTACATATAAGAAAAACAAAATCCAATATAATCAGATATGAACTTGCTCCCAACTCAGTCGGGGTATAAAGCAAAACTGCTTAATGCGTGAACCCCTAGAGTTCTGCGGTAACAACAGTAGGGTGGTATAAGTCAGTGGGCAAGAGCAAAGAGCAAATATGTGGAAAGTAGAGAGGAGAGTAAAGAAAGGGGGAAATAAGAGAAACGATAGGGGTCAGGGGAAGGATAAGAAAACCAGGAGAGTTCTTTCTGGGTATAATCCAAAAAAAGACAAAACAATTTTGTGAATCAAGCTAGGAGGGGACTAAAACTTTAGGTCAGTGGCTCTCAACTCCTGTCCTCGGGACCCACCAACAGGCCAGATTTTAAGTATTGCCTTATGGAGATGCAGACTAGAATACTGCAATCACCAAGCAGCAAATGATATCACCTGTGATGTATTTTAGTTATCTTGCAAACCTGGCCTTTTAGTGGGTCCCGAGCACAGGAGTCGAGAACCACTGCTATAGGTGAAGCCTACATTTCAGCTTCTCCGAAGTGGAGTAGCATAGCCATATGCACCAGGTATTGATGAGTTTATCCCATTTATCAATTTCCAAAGCTTGCATTTCCTCCATAAACATGATGTTGTTGATTTCTTTCACCCACGAGGAAAGAGGTGGTGGGTGGTGCTCTTCCAGTATCTGGAGATTAATTGTCCACCTGCTGAATGGAAAAATTTCAGCAAGCTAAACTTTTGAGATTGCGCCTGGGAGAATGGACAACACCCCCCATGGAGGGGGAGGGTGTTAGGGGTTTGTCATCTCTGTGTAGATCTGGAAAACCTGTGACCACAAGGGGCGAATGGCATCACACTCCCATTAAATATGGAGGTACGTACCTCTCTTCGCTTGGCATCGCCAACATATGCCTGGGGCTGACAGAAAGATCTGGTTAATTGTAGTCGAGACCCGATACCACCTAGATACCAATTTGTAATTCTCCTCTTGGTCATAATCAGAAATGGATGACTTATGCGTGAAGAGAAACGCTTTATGCCAGTCCTCCTCAGAAACGTCGGTCCCAAGCTTCCTGGACCAGAGATTGGTAAAAGTTGGGAGGGTTTTGTGAGTATGAGACAAAATGCATTTATGCTGATACTTCAGGCAACAGGCGTAAATTCTCAAATTACAACAGCGGTCGATGTATCTGTTTTGTGGCAAACAGCGTCTTACAATAAGAGGATAAATGGTGTTTTGTTAACCAATAGATCATGGAGGGTGCATCCGTAGGGCCAGATATGAAGGATCCAAGGGTTTTATGCACTAATAGTCTTGCTGTGTTCCAGGAAGCTCTGCTGTAGGTGTCAAAAGTTAATGTATCTCTACTTTCAGGGAGGGCTTAATTATCGAACAGTGGAGTTAAAGGGCTTGGATCCGTAGAGAGCAAGTAACTGTCTTTCCTATGGTACCAGATGTGAAGATCATCCATTCTTAGAGGGGAAAGGGTTGTCGGCTGTTTACAAACAGACTTATAGCCCCAAAGAAAAGCATGCAGGTCCACTGGGGACATGTCTTGTTCTACTGAGGTGGAGGTCTGAGGCGAGGGAACCCCTCCAGAATGCGGGAAACTACCGCAGAGGTATGATATATCTCAAAGTCTGGGAGCCCTGCTCCACCTTCAGATTTTGGGTAGCATAGGAGTTTATGTTTAAGTCTGGAGTGGCCACTGTGCCAAATGAATCGGATCACCAACAAATACATTGTTTTTTTAATTAATATTTTTGCTTATGATGATTGTTGCTCTTTATCCTGTTTGTAGCGCTGCCCCCTTGGGGGTTGCTTAAAGAATCAATTTCCCCTTGGTTCTCCTTACTCTGAGAGTCCTTCTCCACCCGACACCCTTGGTTCACTCATATTGCAAAGTGTAATAAGTTAATAACTCCACTTAAGTAAAAGCGATCACTACATATATAGGGTTAGAAATGTTTACTTTAACTCTTGTTCCTTGAAAGGAATAACAATACCCAACAATCAGTATCACAATCTTGTACACAAACCGATAGTGCTGAAGATACTGGGTAATAAGAGAAAGTGAATGGTTTAGTTTACTTATTCTATTTTCTGTATTCTTCAGTAACAACAATAGACAGAGAAATATCAAGTCCTTCAATTGAGTATAAAGAGTGCCAACAGGGGTCTTGTGAAGAAGTCATTTGGAGATTCTAGCTATGAATGATGATTAAACAATGCAGACAATCCCTACTCCATCAATTGACCCAGAAAGGTAAACTGGTACCACTCAATGAAGGCTGCTTCCGCAGTATAACAATGTTTATAATGCAAAGATAGTTATTGCAATATAGAGCTGCATGATTAATCGTAATAAAATCGCAATCTCGATCTACCCCGCCCCCGCGATCTCAATTGGGCATTACCGCGATTTTCAATGCAGTTAATGGGGTCCAACTTGCGGGGCGACTCAGCGCGACTTGACTGTAATAAAAGTCAATGCAAGTCGCCTGAAGTCTTTACTAAGTCGGAGCGACTTGAGTCTCAGGGGAGACTTCCAAGTCTGGGCAGAGAGCCAAGTTCTGAATCACCATTGATAAAAGACGCTAAAAGAGATACAAAGTAATTTACTTCAAAGGAATGCACTCTGAATGAACTCCCCTTGTATAGATGTTTGGTTTAACCATTTAAAGACTAAATCTTTCCTGACACTTGCTGTTTACAAATAAAAATCCATTATTTTGTGCTAGAAAATGACTTAGAACCCCCAGACATTATATATATTTTTTTAGCAGAGACCCTAGAGAATAAGATGGTGGTTGTTGCAATATTTTATGTCACACGCTGTTTGCGCAGCGGACTTTTAAACGCAATTGTTTTTTGAAAAATTACCCTCTCAAAAAACTAAACAGCGCTGTTAGCCCAATTTTTTGTATATTTAATATGTTATGCCGCGAGAATCGTGAGAGAATCGTGATCTTTATTCTAAGCAAAAAAATTGTGATTCTCATTTTGGCCAGAATCGTGCAGCTCTTTTGCAATATAATAATAAACTATCACTAGAGCATAAATGTCAGATACTATGACTTCTATATTAAATCTCCTGGTCTGGCTTAAAGGGTACTTAATAGATAATGTAACAGCAAATAAACAACCCTGAGTATATAACTGGGTTGAAGCTGAGTAGAGTGATTGCAGCTTATGTCTTGCAGTGTCCAATAATCTTCTGCCGGCAATGAGAACTAGGTACCTATATTTATTGTCCTTCTAATCAGTAAGATGAGGCACTAATAGGTTAGTTTCCACTGACCTCCTGGAATAACTGATCACAGCTGCTATCCAGTAAGAATAGATTGTAATCCAAGGCAACAAAGATATGGTGAAAAGACAGTATAAGTACTCTTATGTGTGGGCTGAGCCTGCTCACTAAACCCAAAGGACTGTAAGTAGACAAATGTTCCTGTGCTCAGATGGTAATGCTGGGAACGCTGAGAATGGGAGGAAGAAAGCATCCGCTGTGCTCCTTGCAGCTCACTCGATCTATGGAGGTGACTGTTGCAGTAGCAGACGGCTTCAATCCAGGCAGGGGGTGAGTTCCGGAAGGGTCCGCTGTTCACTCACTGGCTTACTGGAGACCATTCGCTAGTTGGTCACCTGCAGATGATTTCAGTCACCTGGATAGCTGTAGATAGGCCACAGGCCTACATCTGATGGCTGCAGCACAAAGGGTTCCTCTCTCATCTATCACGCTGGTTCCAAGAGGCCATTATTAGCTCCTCCCTTCCTTTAAATAAACTTCTCTTGCAGTGCATCATGAATCCCAGAAGTCTCCAGTACCGCACAGCCCTCTGGGAAATGGGAGTCCTTCACAATAAGATTCTGCTGACCACTTCCTCGCTTCACACTACAACTCCCACAAAGCACCATCCTGTATGCAGTTGCACTGTCATTCAGAAACCATGTTAGGGAATGAGCACAATTGTCTGTAAGCCAGGGGAAAATTCCTAGCTACACTCTCCCCTCACTTAAACATTTGGTCCCCAAATACTCAGGGCTTAGCAACCTAAAATAAACAAATGGTTATTACATCCTAGCTTTCAGCTACATTTAACAAGTACTGATAAACATCTGGGTTCTGCTGAAACCATTTATATACATTTTCAGTGAGCTCATAATCAGTTTTCTGACAAGCCAAAACAATTGCCCTGTCCCACCCAATAGTGTCAGGGGTTAGATGGAGGACTCCCCTGTCTGAATTCGACATGGAGAAGGCTGGAGTAGAACGGCTCTCTAGGTGGTAGGAATCAGAACTTTCTCCAAGTGTATCATAAGTCAATCTTCAAGGGGGTGAATGTTTCTTCAAAGACAAGGAGGAGAACTAGAGTCCTTAGGAGATACAGCATCAACTGAAGCATTATCTGATGGAGTGGGAAGTCTCTTAACTTCTGATTCAGGTAACATCCGCTTCAGAGGGAATAAAACCATCCTTTTCTGGTTCACATGAGGGAGTAAGGAATTGAGTATTTTTTCTCTCCAAAGGAGTCATCACAGGGGAACCATCCACAGAATCAGCATTGAATGGTAAACCCTCTTCAGAATTATTCAACACATCAAGGATTAAGGCCTCACTTGGCTACTCAATACCTACAACTGGAGGAATCCATTTATCCTGGAAGTTGATTAAATCTCTTGAATCTTAGACAGAGGGATGTAAGTCTTCGAATGGAGGTTCAATTTTAATGTCCCCACTGGGCGACTGCCTTGCTGGGGCTGTTTGTCTATTTCCAGGTGATGAAACTTGGGGTCTTACAGTTGAAGGTGGAGTTTTCTCCATTGTTTTCATCTGTGCTCCTGAAGTGGTTTTCTTTACCATGGACAACAAAGGAGCTTGGGGTGTTTAGAAGAACAAGTAGGTCTATTAACTCGCATACTTAATTTTGAAGGAAACGTTCCAGATTGAACGTCTTTATTTGGGATGTGAACAGGCTCCCATTCCTAAAATGGTATTCCACCTTCATCTTCACCCCCCTCAGGAGCTGGATGAACAATCCTAGCAGATGGCCTTCTTTGAGATCTGGTCTTGGGAGGGCTTTGTCTTTCTGAAGGAACATCTAAAATAGAAGGCACTCTCACCGCATCAGAAAGAGGAAGCAGATGATCCCTATGCCGCATTTTTAAGGGACCTGCTTGACCATCCGGTTTTATTTGACAGACAGGTAGTCCAGGTAGTTTCTTACAGATCACATATGAATGAGGTCTCCACCGGTCAGCTATTTTGTGTTTCCCAGGCACTCCCAAACACTGCAACAACACCCTATCTCCTGGTTGAAGCTCCTGAACTCGCACCCAAAGATCAAAATTCTTCTTATTCCGCATCTCTCTGGTAGTGGCGTGTTGTCGAGCGGCTTTCATACACTTTCTTCAGATTCTTCCTGAGACGATCCACATAACCTCTATGAGACGTCAAAGAAGCATCATCAGTAGATGTTACAAAGACCAAGTCAATTGGCAACCTGGCCTCGAGCCCAAACATGAGACGATAGGGAGAATACCCCGTGACATCGCTTACAGTACTGTTGTAGGCATGCACCAAAGTGGCTAGATGATTTCCCCAATTAGTTTTCTTGTCAGATGGCAAGGTACCTAACATATTCAATGAGGTTCTATTGAATCGTTCCGGCTGTGGATCTCCTTGAGGATGATAAGGTGTGGTGCGAGATTTCTTGATGCCCAGGGATTTGCACAATTGGTGGATGAGTTTACTTTCTTGATCTGAATGGATTCTAACTGGCAATCCGTAGTGGACAAAGAATTTCTCTACTAGTACTGTGGTTGCTTGCTGATCCTTAGTGGGGTAAGCTTGAGTACATCTACTAAAATGGTCTGTCACCACCAATATGTTGCTTCTTCCAACTGTATCTGGTTCCAAGCACAAGAAGTCAATACAGACAAGGTCTAATGGACCCTGACTCTGCAAATGCTCCATAGTAGCTGCATGGGTTGGAAGAGTCTTTCTTTGGATACAAGACATACAAGATCTACAATAGTCTTCTACTTCCCTTCTCATGTTTGGCGAATAGTATCTGGTCTTTATCAACTGAAAAGTTCTCTCTATACCCAGATGTCCATGTTCATCATTTTATTTATTTTTATTTCAGGTACTTATATAGCACTGTGAATTTATGCAGCGCTTTACATATATATTGTACATTCACATCATGTAAGGGTAAGAGCACTGAACTGCGATGCTTCTCGGGTAGGTACCAGTGGCGGCTGGTGAAGTTTTAAGATGGTGGGGCGCCAGACCCTGCCCTTCCTTTTTGCCCCATCCCACTTCTTAGAAGCCACACCCCTTATAAGCTCCACCCACTCTGTACACAATGTACAGTATAACTCAGCTGTCAGTCTTAATTCTCAATAAAATATTGCTGGCTCATTCATCCATTAAATCCCAAAGGTAAAGAATTACATGAGCTGTGAGGTCTGCACAGGAACCCAGCACAGACTGGCATTATGTGGGGTTTCATATCCCATCAAGCTCCATCCTAATTCCTTATTTTATAATAGGAACGCTGGAAATCCTCCACTAACCCCTGACACAAAGTGAGCCATAGAAATGTCCCTGGTTTTTGGAACTGAGCAGCTTCACTAACATAAATCTGCATTATCTGTCAAAAAAAAGTTCAAAATGTAATTATAAAATCAGGTGCTTTAAGATGGCATTCATTGGAAAGCAGTTATTGTAGAGGAATTGTCATGACTATACATTCCTCTTGTTCTGATGTTTGATGCTGAGATACACAGAGGCTGAGCACAGGCAGCTTCAACCAACACTGCAACTCCACTGCTGGGGACTTCTTGGTCCCTGCATTGGAAGTCACGAATCATTGCTTACAATGCACTGAATGCAGGGATGAAGAAGTCACCAGGAGTGGAGTTGTTGCTGTTTTGGTTGAAGCTGCCTGTTAAACAGTAAAGTATGAAGAGGGTGTGTGGTGCTGCTGAGCTCTGTGGTTCTCCAATGTCAGCAGACTAATTGCAGATCAATTACTGCCTGTGTATCCCTGAGAACTCCCTGTGATTTACATGCTGGCTCACAGTTCTTATCCTACTGCTGAGCTTTGGAAGGGACCTGTGTCAGCCTTATCTGTTATCTATGGATGCAGACTAATCACTGCCTGTGTATTGCTGGGAGCTCCCTGTCATGTGTGAGATCTTACCTTGCAGGCATTGCTGTGCTTGGATACCTCGATTCCCCATGTGCTCTCCCTCTGCTCTGTACAGGATGGTGGGTGGGGGAAGGGTCCCTGGCTAGACAGCAGGCTAGAATGTGTAACTGCAGACAGAGAAAATCTTGGCTCCCCCCCCCCAGGCAGAGACCAAATGGACTAGGCAGTTTAAGGTCTGCAGATTCAGACGTCCTAAAAAGCTCCTATTCTCAGAATGGAATGTTGGAAAGCAGCCAATGAGGGTGGAGAATTCATTTTACTGTGTTCTAGATAGGGTTTTTTAATGAGATTTGGGACGTTTGCCCTGTTACTATGTAGATTACACTTCTCTTTCTTATCTAATCTGTCTATTCTAGCAATTAGCAACAGAAGCACAGCTAGAGAGAAATTCCAAAGATTTTTTTTTCTTTGGAGTTTCTCTCTAGCTGTGCTGCTGTTGGTTAATAATTATAGTTCATTTTTATTTCTTACTTATTTTTTTGGTGGGGCGCGGCCCGTACAGCCCTTATGGACGAGCCTCCACTGGTAGATACAATTGCCAGGTTTCTTCCATCCCTTCAGTAAGGCCTCACCTGTAAAGTATTCCATCTTTCAAGTGTAATTCACTTATTAGTGTGGATTTTCACTTTAAACCATTCTCAAGTTGAGCACGTCCTCCACTACAGATTTATGTTTGATTGCTTCATGGACTTTATGTATTTTGCCCAGTTTTGGACTATGTATATGAACTCTTTTATCCCCCTATAGAGGGAGCATCTGGTGTGCCCTGCATGGGTTTCAGCCACCACCATCACACAACTGTTTTATTTATTTACACCATAAAGTTGGTACATTTTTGAAGTATATTCACCTGTGGATTATCACTCTAGGTATTCATTAATTTAACGCCACATGTTTATTTATGTTGCAATTTCCAACTTGGTTTGTTGTCGTGCTGGCAGCTTGTTTCTAGTGCTTCTCTTTGGGTAGCACGGTATTTCCACATATTCACCCTTTCTCTAAATGGCTTCTCTTCTTGAAGGCATAATCGATGATGAGCACTCTTAGCACATCTGTCGCGCACCTGGTGGCGGAATCTGTCTTATGCAGGGAACAACCACTCTTGTGCACCTGATTCTAGGGCCTCTGGTAGTGTAGACAGGAGACCAAGAGTGCAGGATGGCACGAGGGCTGGATAGTCTCTGATGATGATGTGAGAGATTCCGGGTCGGCTCATGCAGACAGGAAGGAATGTGATTCAGGCTGGGTCGGCAACTGGCGGGCAGTGCGGTACAAAGGAGCAGGCAAACGGGTAGTCAAAGTCCAAGCAGAAGTTGTAATCAGGCGGGCAGCAGAGGTAACAGGGATCAGACAGAAGAGTGGTCGTGGGTAGCCGGGGGTCGCTGCAGGCAGGTATCAAGCAGGTCAGGGCAAGCTGGGTCTTCAGGGAACAGGATCAAACAAACAGGAACAGAGCTGAGGCACACAGGTACACTACATGCTGTAGAACGGACAGCACTGGCTGCTGGGTGCTGTCCACTTAAATAGGGCCGTTTGGCGCCAATTCCGGCACATACGCGCGCGCACACGTGCGCCCACGCACACACGCTACATGCGTTCACGCACAGACCTTCAGACCCGGTTTCCATGGACAACAGTGTTTTCCTGACATTGCCCCCCCCAAGGGGCAGTCTTTCTGGCGGTTTCTTCTGAAAACTTGAATTAGTTCTGCTGCATGAATGTCTTCTTCCGGTTCCCATGAGTTCTCTTCGGGTTCATACCCCTTCCATTTCACCGGTTACTGAGTGATCCCGATCCTCTTTCGACAATCCAAGATGGCTTCCACCTCAAACTCCTCCTCTCCGTTTACCAGGATTGGTTTACGCGGACCTGCCTTCCATCCTGGGAAGGGGTCTGGGACAACGGGTTTCAACAAGGATGTATGAAAGACCGGGTGGATCCGTAAGGAAGGGGGAAGGTCCAGTTCAAATGCCACCCTATTGATCTTCCTCCTGATTGGGGATGGCCCAATGAATCTGGGTCCCAGCTTTTTTGAAGGGCAAGCTAACTTTAGGTTCCTGGTTGATAGCCAGACGCAATTGCTTGGCTGGAGTTCCAACTCCCCCGCCTTCTCTTGTCAAAGGCCTCCTTGTTTCATTCTTGAGTCTTAGACAGAGTGTCCTGCAGGAGCTTGTTATTGGACTGCAAGAAGCTTGTGACATCCTGTGCCACTGGAACTAGGCTTTCGGAATTCAGATCAGGGAGGAACGTGGGATGGAATCCATAGTTGGCCCAGAATGGGGACTGCTTGCTGGCCGAGTGAATGGTGTTGTTGTAAGCAAACTCGGCCAGTGGTAACAGTGCAACCCAGTCATTCTAAGAGAACAAAGAAAAGCAACGAAGATACTGTCCCAGAGTCCGATTCGTTCTCTCAGTCTGGCCGTTGGTCTGAGGGTGGTATGCAGATGAAAAGGAAAGCTCAATCTCCAATGCTGCACACAGGGCCTTCCAGAATCTGGAGGTAAACTGGATCCCACGGTCAGATACAATATTACCGGGAACTCTGTGAAGTCAAACTATTTCCTTGATAAAGGTGTGTGCCGTCTCGGCAGCCATGGGAGTACCCTTCATGGGTAGGAAATGTGCCATTTTTGTCATGCAGTCAATGACCACAAAGATGGTGGAGTATCCTTCTGATGGGGGGCAGCTCCATGATGAAGTCTATGGCTAGCTGAGACCATGGGCGCTCAGGCACAGGGAGCGGGTTCAGGAGGCTCCAGGCCTTGGCTTTATCTGTCTTATTTCAGGCATAGATGGGGCAAGCACTGACATACTTCTTGCAATCCTCCTCAGCTCTTGGCCACGAAGGACCGGGAGAGCAGTTCAGCCATCTTTCAAGCCCCAAAATGTCTGGCCAATTTTTGGTCATGACAGAGGCCTAGAGCCCTGAGGCGTAGGCTTGTTGGGACAAACACCTTGTGACCAAACCACCGTAGGCCATCTTTAGTTATCAGTATGGAGTCAGAGGAACCGGAGGAGCCTGCTAGGTCCCATCTTATTTGGGACAGCAAACCCTCTTGGGTGAGCAGAATTTTTTTTGTGGGAAGTATGGTGTCAGGCGGAGTAGTGTCTCCCGACTCCGAGAATATCCAGGAGAGGGCGTCGGGTTTTACATTTTTTGACCCCGGCCTGTAAGTCAGATGGAACTGGAACCTGAAGAAAAAGAGTGCCCAGCGGGCCTGTCGGGGTCTCACTCTCTTAGCCGTTCTCAGGTACTCCAGATTCTGGTGATCAGTGTAGATGAGGATGGGGTGTGTGGCCCCCTCAAGTAGGTACTGCCATTCCTCCAGTGCCGACTTGATGGCCAGTAGCTCCCTATCCCCCACGTCGTAGTTCTTCTCAGATGCAGATAGTTTGAGGGAGAAGAAGGCTACCGGGTGGAGCAAGGCCTTGGTACCTTGTCGCTGGGAGAAAATGGCTCCTCCTGCAGTTTCTGGTCTGAAGCATCCACTTCTAGGACGTAAGGCAGAGCAGGGTTAGGATGCTTTAGGATGGGTGCAGACGTAAATAGAGATTTGAGGTTCTGGAAGGCATCTTGGGCTTCGGTGGACCAAAGGAACCGGGAGTTCTGCTTGGTCAGTTGGGTGATTGGAGTGACGATAGCCGAGAAGCCCTTAATGAATTTCCAGTAGAAATTCCCAAAAACCCACGAACCTTTGGACCGCTTTCCTGTCTGTTGGTGCTGGCCAGTCCAAGATAGTGGATACCTTTTGAGGATCCATATGGATGCCCGTGATGGAGATAATCAGCCCAAGGAAATGGATGCTGGGTTGCTTGAAGGCACATTTTTCTGCCTTGGCATACAAGCCATGTTGCCTGAGCTGGCCCAAGACTTTAACGACATGCTTGCTGTTCCTCTAGGGAAGAGAAGAAGATTAAGATGTCATCTAGGTAGATGATGACAAAGAGATCCAAGAAGTCCCAAAACACATTGTTTATAAAATGTTGGAAGGTCACAAGAGCGTTACATAATCCGAAAGGCATGACCAGATTCATAGTGCCCAAAGCGGGTACAGAATGCGGTCTTCCATTCGTCTCCTTGCCTGATGTGGATGAGATTGTAAGCTCCCCGATGGTCAAGTTTGGTGAAAATGGTTGCCGCACCTAACCTCTGAAACTATTCTGGGACCAGAGACAGGGGGTACCGATTCTCAATGGTAATCTGATTGAGTTCCAGGTAGTTAATGCGCGGCCTTAGTGAATGGTTCTTTCTCTCAACAAAGAAAATACCAGCCCCCGCAGGAGACGTGGAGGGTTGGATGAACCCTTTTTCCAAAGTGTCGTCTAGGTAGGCCTTGAGGACCACTAGTTTGGGTTCCAAAAGTGGGTAGGTCCTACCGAAAGGTACTTCAGCCCCAGGCAAGAGTTCAATAGGGCAATCGTAGGGCCTGTGAGGAGGTAGTTTGTCAGCTCCTTTCTTGCTAAAGACATCTAGAAATTGATGATAAGCAGATGGAAGCAGTAAGCGGGTGTCTAATTCGGAATTGGAGTCCAGGCAAAGTAATGGGGGTGCTGCCTCTCCTTCGGATTTAAGGCAATGCTGACGGCAATAGGAGGACCTGAACTGGAAGGTCATTTTATGGCTGATAACAGAGTGTAAAAAAAAACAAGAATTAGGCAAAACTGTCCCAGAATATTATTGTCTCGGTCAGTCCTGTTATACTCACATTAATTCCTCTATCTGGCTTGTTGTCAGAGCTTCCATCAGATCCATGAAATGAGGACCCCCCAGATTGTTCTTAGACAGAGTCAGTTTCTTCAGTGTCTGGTTATTTTGTATTCCAGATGCCAGGTGGGAACAGCAACTGTCTGTCAGCTTATTATTATACAATCTGTAGAAGAAGAGAAGAATGTTATCAGAAGAATATATATTTCTCCTCCAGGAATGACTGTAAATATTCTCTACTAGGGTTGCACCGATACTAGTACGTGTACTCATGCAAATGCTCCAATGCCTAATCTGATACCTAAGTAGCCTCACAGATGATCGGTGCAGCGGTGAGGGAGTTACAATCACTGATCTCCCTGTGTGGCTTTCAATAAAACAGCTGTCAGCCACTTCTCCTGTAGCACCCTCGCCCCAAAAGTAGGGCTAGTGGTAAATTTAGCTTTGCTGGGTGGTAGCATGGCCAATTTTTAGTGTTTAGTGGTCAAACGGTTTCCTTCCTAATCCAGTTCCAGTTGTGGCTTCTCCCTTTTGTCAGTTGGTGGCAATGTTGCCTTTGACATTAGTATGATGTGCTGTAGTGAATTCAGGTTATGAATAAACATACTTTTCTCAGCCAATCAGAATAGCTCCTATGAATGTTGGGAGAAGGTATTTATTTGGAAGATGTCAGGTGATCCTGGTCTCCCCACCCTGGGCTGTGGTCTGGGTGGATGTGTGTCATATAGCTCCTGGATGCTAGGCCTGAAGCCTGAGGCCTATCCAGGTGCTTGCCTGGCTGCTAGGCCTATCCGGGTGTTCCAGTACTGAGAAAAGCCTGCAAAAGATCCGGAAACAATTCTGAGAGGGATGGAGTACTAGAGGAGACATCCTATCCTATAAAGTACAGATGTGCTGATTCAGCTTAAAGGCTCTTTTCCTGTACTGCTGTCTGCCTTATCTCACCTTTTTGTCTAAGGAGTCTGCCTGTCTGCTGATCGTTACTATTTTTGATTAAGGATGTCCTGTGCCCTATCCCCTCTCTCCCATATTTTTTCTGTTGTGAGAAATATAATTCTGTTTGTTTAAGCATAAAAGTGACTGCTGCCCATCTTTCTATCTTGTACATCACCCACCATGCCCAATATCCTGCACCTTGAGAAGAGATGTCAGCCCTCCTGTCTCTGTGGGTTACCACCAGGCCCCTGGAAATGTGGGGCAGGGGCTAGACTCCTCTTCCTCCCACGGCTGTTAGCTGCTTCTTTGAAAACCACATAGGGAGATCGGTGCTTGTAACTTCCCCCTCCATCATGCCTGATTGTCCCCTGTATGCTCCCCAGGTCCTCTGTTTCCTCCTCCGGTCCCTTTCTGTGTTTTCCTCCGTGTCCCTCTCTCTGCAGCCAGGTCCTTCTCTGGTGCCCCCCTGTCCCAGATCGGTAAGGATAGAGAGTGGAGGAAAGGGTCAGTAAATATGTAATTTAACGGCTCCTTCATTTTCTTAATGAACCAAGTTCGTTATCACGGACTCTGTCCATTCATAACTGAGGATCGTAAACTGTGTTTATGATGCTTCAATTTATGAATAACCAGGAACCTCTGTCTTCTATCCATTCATCTTCAGTGCAGCTGAGGCTGCAGAGAAAGGGACTGGGGAATCTGTGTCCTTAGTCCCTTTCCCTGTCTTAAAGGGGAAATGTTCCTGATATCTCACCAAAGTCCCCCCTCCCCCTCCAACAGCCTAATAAAAAAAAATAATAATAAAAAAAGGATTGTAATAAATATTTAAAAGTTAAATTGTAAAAAAATAAAATAAAAAAACACTGAAACTGCCCCCCCCCCTACCAAAAGAAAGAATTGTAAAAAAAAAAAAAAAAAAAAGTAAATTCTAAAAAAATAATAAAACAAATAAATTGTAAAAAATAAAATTGTAAGAAAAAATAAAATAAAAAACTATGGATGAGGCACTGACACATCTATTACTATATGGAAATAGGGCACCATACAAATTCACAAAATCTATGTTTGCAGTGGGTAAGACCTGGGCAGTGGTAAATAAGGCAAAGGTTTGCAATGTTTTCTCACCTCATACACCATTATGGAGGAATCCCAATTTAATACATTTTCTGGAGTATTCAGATCCAAGTCCATGGACCAGATATGTCATCAAAGTTCTTAATGATATAGTAAGCAATGGGAAGCTCATGTCTTTTGACGATTTGAAACTAAAATATAAACTTCCTAATAGTTATTTGTTTGCAGCTTAGGCATGCATACAATGCTCAATTTGGTAGTAATGTGCTTACGTTGTAGATAGACGACTTAGAAACTCTTTTGAGAAAGGAAACTATAGAAAAGGTCCTGTCCACCATCTATAAAATGTTGTCTGCTTAGGTGAATCGGCTTCTTTCCCGTTGTAAATCGGCATGGGAGGCAGTATGCCTACAGCTAGAGCGGGACGACTGGGAAGATATTTGGGATATAAACTTCACCAGGTTGCTTTCGGCTAGGGACCACCTTATTCAATTTAAATTTTTGCGCCAACTATACTTTACCCCTGCTAAGTTAGCAACAATGTTCTCCTCACAGTTGTCCTGCTGTTGGAAGTGTTCTGCTCCAAATGCTGATTTTTTTCATATGTTCTGGAGTTGTCGTTCTGCACAAAATTTATGGAGTGGTGTCATAGAGTGTATCGAAGATACAATAGCTGTAACCATACCGTTAACTGTGGAGGTGTGTCTGCTGGGTCTGGTAGAGGTACTAGCTCCGAAGATGGCGACACGTACTCTGCTAACAATTTTATTGTACTATGTAAGGAAGTCATTAGTGCTTTCATGGAAAAAGCCTACTCCCTTAACGGTTGAAAATTGGAAGGTGTTGGTGAATAGGGCTCTTCCACTGTACAGGGCAACATATATAAGCAGGGGAACTCCTAATACATTTGATAAAGTGTGGGGCTGCTGGGTAAATATCGTTTATACGGTCCCAGATTGAATAGAGAGAGCTTCTCCAGTATGGGTACGTCAAGGAAAGAGCAGAGAATGGGGAAGGAAGGGGAAAGAAACAAAGGAGAGGATATAAGATGAAAAACTAATATTGATGGATACGTGTTAATGGGAAGGGGAGAGGGAACAATAGAGAGAGTGCATGGGTGTTTGCATGGTTGGAGGTGATGAATGCTGCATGGATGTGGGGTTAGAGGGGGAGTATGTTGCCTAAATTAAGTGTTTTTGAGTCTTTTGTTTTCCTTTTTTTTTATGTTTTATCAGGTCTGTTTTGTCTCTTATTATGTGTGTCTGATTTATGCACAATTATAAATGAAAAATTCAAAATAAAAGCTTTAAAAAAAAAAAAAAAAACTATGGACACAGTTCACACTTCATCAGTGCTGCATATTAGTGTCACTGTCACAAAAAGTATCGGTAATGAGTATCGGCGAGTACTTGAAAAAAGTATCGGTACTTGTACTCGGTCTTAAGAAAGTGGTATTGGTGAAACCCTATTCTCTACATCAGTATTTCTCAATCAGAGTTCCTCCGGAGGTCTTTAGGGGTTCATTGAGCACTCTCCTATACTCGTCATCATGACTTTTAATTGAAGAGTTAATTTCTACGCTGAGCAATAATGTTAGTGGACACCATAGTTTTGGCTGTCTGCATTTATTTCAATCAATTATTTAATTAAAAAAAAAAAATTCATACAGCAGGCAATGTTAAAAAATGTTCTGCCCTGGATATCAAATATTCTAGGTACACCACATAAGTGCTCTGTACTTATAGGAAGTAATGGGTCCCCAACACTGAAAAGCAGATGAGTAATAATTGAGAGATTCCCCTGAGATTAAAAAGCACAGCTACGGGGAAACCCTTTGACAATGACTTGCAGATGTAAAATAATGGGAAGATCTCCTGAAATTATTTGCAGTCGGGAGGTAATGGGGAGATCCCCTGACAATGAATAGCAGATGTGTAGTAATGGGGAGATCCCCTGACAATGAATAGCAGATGTGTAGTAATAGGGAGATCCCCTGACAATGAATAGCAGATGTGTAGTAATGGGTTTGGGTTCTTTTTATTTCTTTTCTTCCTCCTTATACTTTTTCCTCTATTTTTATGCTTTGTGACATTTTTTATATGGATGCAAATGGGGAGTCCTAGAGCCTCTCATATTTTAATATCAATATGGGAGCTAGGTAAAGTGTCCTAAGGTGCTAGATCAACCTTGGTTATAAGGGCTCCTATCGGGGCTGGCCCAAGACATTGTGCTGCCTGGGTCCAAGAATGAAATGCTGCCCCCCCTCCCCGCAAAAGAAAAATCACGCTCACCAAAAGGCCCTCACATCCATTCTCTTATATCATAATAATTAATATTAAGATTACATTTATCAGGCTGTTAGATTTACATGCAACAACACCTTGTCATTATGCAAAATTATATGACACACCATTATGTTCAATTCCAAGGGGCGTATATAGACAGGCTAGGGTAGTATATAGACAGGCTAGGGTAGTATATGGAGAGACTGGGGCAGTATATGGGTGGGCTAGGGTAGTATATGGACAGGCTAGGGTAATATATAGACAGGCTAGGGTAGTATAAGACAGGCTAGGGTAGTAAATAGACAGGCTAGGGTAGTATATAGACAGGCTAGGGTAGTATATAGACAGGCTAGGGTAGTATGAGGACAGGCTAGGGTAGTATATAGACAGGCTAGGGTAGTATATGGACAGGCTAGGGTAGTATATGGACAGGCTAGGGTAGTATATAGTCAGGTTAGGTTAGTATATGTACAGGCTAGGGTAGTATATAGACAGGCTGGGGTAGAATATAGACAGACTAGGGTAGTATATAGACAGGCTAGGGTAGTATATAGATAGGTTAGGGTAGTATATGTACAGGCTAGGGTAGGTTATGGACAGGCTAGGGTAGTATATGGACAGGCTAGGGTAGTATATGGACAGGCTAGGGTAGTATATAGACAGGTTAGGGTAGTATATGGACAGGCTAGGGTAGTATATAGACAGTCTAGGGTAGTACATGGACAGGCTAGGGTAGTATATAGACAGTCTAGGGTAGTATATGGACAGGCTAGGGTAGTATATAGACAGGCTAGGGTAGTATATGGACAGGCTAGGGTAGTATATAGACAGGCTAGGGTAGTATATGGACAGGCTAGGGTAGTATATAAACAGGCTAGGGTAGTATATGAACAGGCTAGGGTAGTATATGGACAGGCTAGAAAAGGTGTCATCCCTACTTAGTACATTGAGGACAAGTCATTACTGCTCACCTCCACCATCTCAGATTCAAATCCCACACATGCTACGTCCCTCCACTGATGCAATAGCTCTGACTGCAGTTTTTGAAAGCTCATGCCTGTTATGGAGGAGATGAGTGGTAACGAGTAGACCTCACTTAGCAACATCCTGGAAGTATGCCAGTCAGGCATCAGGGGGTACACAAAAGGCCTTCTCCTATAGCAAGGGCATTATCCAACTGTCATCAGAGCTACACTGTGTTTTTTTAACCTCCCTGGTGGGATGATTATTTCAGATTTTTGGTGCTGAAAGCGGTACGATTATTTTGCGTGGAAATATGGCGTTTTATATTGTAGGCCTGTAATTCTTAGGAATAACTCACTGTCCAAACAAGAGCCTAGTAGACATCCCGGTTATGATAAAGTTTGAAACACGAAATCATAAATTATAATATAATTAATAACTAAAAATAATTATCAAAAATAATAGCACAATAGTAATAAAAATATTCAATAATGTAATCGAGTCAAAAACACTGAAATTTGCTCAGTTGCAGAATTGTCGCTGTCGTCACTTTCAGTGTCTGATGACAAATTTCCCCAAAAAATCAGTATCACTCAATTCTGCAAGTGATTCTTATTTACTATCGCTGTTTTCTAGCTGATCAAAAACCGCTTTTGACTTAAAGGGACACTTTTTGGTTGCTATGGACATTCTCAAGTTTCCAGGCAGAAAGAACGGTATATATAAAATAAAAAGTGCATGCAGGGCACTGGGCAAACCACTTATGGAGTTATTTACTTTAAGGTCATCACAAAGGACAAGGGGGCACTCTTTACGTCTAGAGGAAAAAAGATTTCATCTACAAATACGGAAAGGTTTCTTCACAGTAAGAGCTGTGAAAATGTGGAATAGACTCCCCCCAGAGGTGGTTTTGGCCAGCACGGTTGATTGCTTTAACCACTTAAGGACCGGAAGGATTTCCAGCTTTAGGACCGGAGCCCTTTTTGCGATTCGGCGCTGCGTCGCTTTAACTGACAATTGCGCGGTCGTGCGACGTTGTACCCAAACGAAATTGGCGTCCTTTTTTTCCCACAAACAGAGCTTTCTTTTGGTGGTATTTGATCACCTCTGCGTCATTTCTGATCACCGCTATAAACAAAAGAAGAGCGACAATTTTGCAAAAAAACCCAAATTTCTTACTTTTTGCTAAAATGCAAATCCAAAAAAAAAATATAAAAAAACATTTTTTTTCACCGTTTTTGGCCGATTTATATTCTTCATCATATTTGCGATAAAAAAAATCGCAATCGGCGATTATTGATTGGCTGTCTCAAAAGTGGCCGCG
>BLSH010296003.1:55562-74990 GCA_018402905.1 Glandirana rugosa
TGAGGTCAAAATCATTTAGAGGGGGGTCCACTGGGGGGAGGCAGAGAGCACGGGGGGAGCACTGGGGTGGCTGGAGAGCACTGGGGGAGGCAAAGAGCATTGGGGGGAGGTAGGGAGCCCTGGGGGGTGTCAGAGAGCACTGGGGGGAGGCAGAGAGCACTGGGGGGAGGTGGAGAGCACTGGCTGGAGAGCACTGGGGGGAGGTGGAGAGCAAGTGCCCAGTGTGCCTTATGGCCAGTCCGGGCCTGGATATATATACTAGAGACCAGGCGTGGGCACATCTGGTGAAGGTGGCACTGGTGAAATCAATACGTTTATTTAATAATAAAACAGAATCATTTTTATATTATATGGGTAGCACTTGCACAATACGATTGTGGTAGCCAAAGGATAAGACACACTGGGGGGAGATTTACTAAAACTGGAGTGCTCAAAATCTGGTGCAGTTGTGCATGGTAGCCAATCAGCTTCTAACGTCAGCTTTTTCAATTAAACTTTGACAATAAAACCTGGAAGCTGATTGGTTTCTGTGAAAAGCTGCACCAGATTTTGCACTCTCTAGTTTTAGTACAGTAAATCTCCCCCAATATGTTTCTTTTTTTGTTCACATGTACTCTGAGCAGAAGGAATGTAAAGGATCAGTGTGAAGAGATTAATTTGATCGATGAGCTAATAAAAGAGGGAGTCAACCAAAGCTATATATGACCATACATTTCTGTAACTCAGGTGAGAGCACACCTAAACCACAGAAGGAGATGGGCAACAATGAGACAACCTCCAAATAGAGCTTCATGATTAATCGTATTAAAATCGCGATCTCGATTCACCCCCCCTGCACGATCTCCAACAGGCATTACCGCGTTTTTCAGTGCAGTTAATGGAGTCTGACTCAGCGCGACTTGACTGTAATAGAAGTCAATGCAAATCACCAGAAGTATCACCAGGAATCTTCCTCTAAAGTCAGAGCGACTTGAGTCTCTCCTATCTGGGCAGACTGCCAAGTCAAGTTGATAAAAGAAGTAAAAAGATACAATGTTTCAAATGATCAAAGGGTTGAACTCCCTGTGTATAGAAGAGTTAAGTTTAACCATTTAAAGAAGAAATCATTTCTGACATTTGCTGCTTACAAGAAAAAATCCAGGATTTTCTGCTAAAAAATGACTTAGAACCCCCAAACATTATATATTTTTTTTCAGCAGAGACCCTAGAGAATAAGATGGCGGTTGTTGCAATATTTTATGTCACACGGTATTTGCGCAGCGGTCTTTCAAACGCAATTTTTTAGGAAAAGTTACACTTTCAAAAAACTAAGCAGTGATGTTAGCCCAATCTTTTTTGTATATGTAAGCTGTTACGCCTCGAGAATCGTGATCTTTATTCTAAGCAAAAAAAATTGTTATTCTCATTTTGGCCAGAATCGTGCAGCTCTACCTCCATAACTGAAATGGTTTTACAGGTGGAGGCCACTGACATTTTTTTTCCTACTACTTTTCTGATTGTTTTTCACAAATTTTGCATTTGGCTAGGGTCAGTGTCACTACTGGTAGCATGAGGCGATACCTGGACCCTATAGAGGTTGCACAGGCAGTCCAACTCTTCCAGGATGGCACATCAATAGGTGCCATTGCCAGAAAGTTTGCTGTGTCTTCCAACACAGTCTCAAGAGAGTGGAGAAGATTCCAAGAGACAGGTAGTTACTCTAAAAAAGCTGGACAGGGCCGTAGAAGGTCCTTAACCCATCAGCAGTACCTATATCTGCTCCTTTGTGCAAGGAGGAACAGAATGAGCACTGCCAGAGCCCTACAAAATGACCTCCATCAGGCCACTGGTGTGAATGTCTCTGACCAAACAATCAGAAACCGATTTCATGAGGGTGGTCTGAGGGCCCGACATTCTCTAGTGGGTACCTTTGCTCACTGCCCAGCACCATGAAGCTCCATTGGCATTTGCCATTGAACACCAGAATTGGCAGGTCTGCCAATGTGCCCTGTTGTTTTCACAGATGAGAGCAGGTTCACCTTGGGCACATGTGACAGATGTGAAAGGGTCTGGAGAAGCCATGGAGAACGTTATGCTGCCTGTAACATCGTTCAGCATGACCGGTTCGGTGGTGGGTCAGTGATGGCCTGGGGAGGCAAATCCATGGAGGGATGCACAGACCTCAACAGGCTAGACAGTGGCACCCTAAATGCCATTAGGTATTGGGATAAAATCCTTGAACCCATTGTCATACCCTACACTGGTGCAGTGGGTCCTGGGTTCCTCCTGATGCACGACAATGCCCGGCCTCATGTGGCGAGGGTATGCAGCCAGTTCCTGGAGGGTGAAGGAATTGATACCATTGAATGACCCTCACACTCACCTGAACTAAATCCAGTAAAACACCTCTGGGACATTATGTTTCGGTCCATCCGACGCCGCCAGATTGCACCTCAGTCTGTTCAGGAGCTCACTGATGTCCTGGTCCAGATGTTGGAGAAAATACCCCAGGACACCATTCTTCATCTCATTAAAAGCATGCCCAACATTGTCAGGCATGCATACAAGCAAGTGGGGGCTTTGAGTTGCAATGCTATTTCAGCAAAATGGACTAGGCTGCTGCATTATTTTTTCACTTTGATTTTCGGGGAGTCTACCTCTGTAGACTTTTCATTTCCATCAAACGATGTGGTATTCTTTTGTTCTTACAATTGACAAATAAATACTTGGACGGCACACCCTAATAATGTATTACATTAGAGACGGTGCTGTCATAAGACCACATGAACAAAACAGCATATTACAGCGCCCACATGAAATAATGACATTTAAATCCTGCAAAGCTATTTAAAAGTATCTGAACATCTTAACCCCCCTGGCGGTATTCCCGAGTGTGGCTCGGGGTGAATTTTCTGTACCAAGAGCGGTAACCCCGAGCCACACTCGGGATCGCATCGCTGGATCCAGGCAGTGTTACTTACGTTGTAATAGGACGAAATTAGTCTGATACAGACTGCATGGCATGTAAATTCACATTTGAATCACTTTTTTACATTGTGAGGATATGAACTGGCGGTTGTGAAAGGGCAGGTGGAGAGACAAATCCCCACAGGATACCCGAGGCTGATATATGTGTAAAGACTGCTAATAATTACCGCCTATTCATACCTGATGTCTGTAAGTGCAATACTGGAGGGGGGGAGAGTGATGTGCAATAAAGGGTTTGATTTTAAACGATATTACACGATGTCAGGCACTACTTTTCTCTTCCCTCTATGTGTTTGATGGTCGTGAGGCAAGCTGATTGATCATCCCCTGCAGGGCCGGTGCTACCACTAGGCAAGCTAGGCAGCCGCCTAGGGCGCACTGCTGCCTAGGGGCGCCCGGCTGCTTGTTTCCCTCTGCGTCTGCACTCTCTGCAGGCTGCAGCATGTAACTAACACAGTCTCAGGCAGCTGCTCCGATTGACTGATAGTGTAATTAGAGGAGCAGCACTGGAGCCAGCTCTAAAGGGAGCAGAGCTGATGCTTCCTGTATAGCGCCGCCTCCTGTCACATGGGCAGGGCAAAGGGCGTGGAGTCAGGCGTGGGGCCAATGGGGGAGACAAAATGAGGTTTTGCCTTGGGTATCAAAAATCCTTGCACCAGCCCTGATCCCCTGTTGTCTTGGTTTAAGAGACAAATCACGCTTTTGCCAAACACGTGAGTGTAAGGCAACTCCAGCTGGTGAGTTACCATCTATGTGGGGAGAGGTGGATGTCCTGCCGTACTCACGAGGTGTGGTGGAATTTAACTCATGCAGTGACAGAGAAGATCCATGAATTTAAATGACACTTAAATGGACTGTTTTTAATTTCTGTGATTCTTTCACTGGGTGGACAATATACCTTATGAACTACTATTAAGCGCTGCTACTTACTGAGTTTCGTAATATCTGGTTTGCTACAATGTATCATTTATAGCAGCTGCTATACCGAGACTATTTATTTCAACAGCGCGGTGTGAAGGATCTTTTTAGGTACTTTTGGGTTTTGATCCTGTTTTGTTTCATTATCTCAAGGAATGAACAGCATCCCTTGTGACAGCATGGGCCGTGACAGGTCCTCTTTATGGATATATCTGGGGTCTATTAGACCCCAAATCTCTCCTCTGGCCTCCAATGCAGTCAGACACAAGTGACCAAATTCTCATCACTGCCAGTTCCTGGTGTCACAGAGAGGAAGGAACAACGTCAGTACCTCTCTCTCTGTGCTGTGCAGCTGTTTCCACTGGTCGGAGTGCTCTCAGATGGCAGAGCTCGGGAGAGGCGGCGGTGGGGGGCACATTCTGTCAGCCACAGAAGTGATTGAGTGGCTTTAATCGCTATTGCATTAAAGGCAACCACCGCCTGGAAATACGGGATGACACCTGTAGCTGCAGCCGTCATCCCGGTATAACCAATGCCAACCGAGGACGTCATATGACGACCTACGATTGGCAAGTGGTTAAAGAAGTTCTGCGATGTAAATGCATTGTCGATCACATTATATGGCAAAACGGATCTTCGTCAATCATGATGAACCCTGAAAGAAAACATCTACATACATAATCTATTCCCTTCACTCACTAACCATGAATGATAGCTTCCGCTCCACACTGCCACACAAAAGGGGTGAAGTTCTCTAGAAGGAATATTGCTGAAACCCCATGCTGTTTGTTTTTACACTATCCCTGCTCCTTTGTTCACATTTACTTGTCAGACAGGAATTCTTAGCTGGGATCTGAATAATTCAGACAAGAATAAGTCATAGTTGTTTAGATGCCAGGGGGCTGCCAGCTTCCCAGCAACAAGCCTAATGAGTGAGCTGTCACACCTACCTGTCGTAGTAGTACTGCTGCTAAGAAGTTTAGGAAAATAAATATAACAGAGTAAGATAAGATACAAGAATTTGATAATAGTCTGAGAATAGCTTAAGAGAGACTAAAACAAGAGATTCAATATGATCACATTATATTTATGTGATTTACATAGTTTGGATACTGTATAGCACTAACTCAGAATATTATTGTCTCAGTCAGTCCTGTTATACTCACTCTAATTCCTCTATCTGGCTTGTTGGCAGAGCCGCCGTCAGATGACAGAAAAGAGGACCCCCAAGATTGTTATGTGACAGGTCCAGTGTCCTCAATGTCTTGTTATTTCTTATTCCAGATGCCAGGTGGGGGCAGGAACTGCCTGGCATTTCACTAAGATACAAACTGTAGAAAAAAAGAAGAATGTTACCAGAAGAAAATTAAGTTCTACCCCAGGAATGGATGTAACTATTCTCTACATCAGTGCTCACCAAACTGCGACCAGACCGTGGCCAGTGAGAGTAGAAATTCCCTGATGTCAATGGGAGTAAACAATGCCCCATAATAGTGTCCCATTCTTGAGGTTATTTGTAGGACTAGTGCCCCATTGTCGGGTTAAATTGATAGGAATAGTGTCCTGTTGTTAGGGTCTTGGTAGAAATAAAGCTCTATTGTTGGAGTCATTGATAGGAATAGTGAACCATTGTTGGGGTCTTTGGTAGAAATAAAGCCCCATTGTTGGAGTCATTGATAGGAATAGTGCACCATTGTTGGGGTCATTGGTAGAAATAAAGCCCCATTGTTGGAGTCATTGGTAGGAATAGTGAACCATTGTTGGGGTCTTTGGTAGAAATAAAGCCCCATTGTTGGAGTCATTGATAGGAATAGTGAACCATTGTTGGGGTCATTGGTAGAAATAAAGCCCCAATTGATCGGGTAATTGATAGGAATAGTGCCAAATTATTGGTGTAAGTGGAAAAAATAGCGCCTTGTATCGGTGGGGGGAGGAATAGACACCAATGATGGAGCATTGTTTACTCCCATTGACACCAGGGCATTTCAACTCTCACTGGCGACAGTCTGGCCCCCTCAATGTCTGAAAGACAGCAAACTGGCTCTTTGTTTAGAAAGTTTGGACACCCCAACTCTACATCAGTGGTCCTCAACCCTGTCCTCAAGTACCCCCAACAGGCCATGTTTTGGGAATCTCTCTTAGATAAAATAGCTGTCCAAAATACCAAGCCATTGACTCTGATTTAGAGCAACTGTGCAAGATAAAGGAACACCTGCAAACATGGCCTGTTGGGGGTACTTGAGGACAGGGTTGAGAACCACTGCTCTACATGAATGGAACTCGTTTCTCTTTATTGCAATCATTTGTATTAGATCACTTAATAAAACCCCAGATCACTCTCAGTGTGCTGGCACTTAGATTGTTGCCCTGTGAGCTGGAAAATCTCTGTGCAGGGTGAAGTTGAGAGAGCAATCATTATAATGGTGATATCTGTATACACAGGATTAGCACATATCACTGACATGACTTGCATTGTGCTATAATCTCCATTTCGGAAGTAGAAGAAGATTCTCCAACACTGAATAATGGTGATGGATGGAGTATCAATCATATCAACAGACAGTGGCCAGAGACAGAACCCATAGTCAGCATTGCTAGTGATTGGAGGGGGTGATTTTTATTTGATATTCTATTTATCATTGCTGATAAGAGCTCTGTACTCATAGGAAGTAATGGGGAGGTCTCCTGACACTGAATAGTAGACCTGCAGTAATAGAGAGATCCCCAATACCAATTGATTGGTATGTGTTAAAAAGATCTGCTGACAATCAATAGAAAATGGTCAGGTGACAGAATATCAATGTGTGTAAATAGAAAACAAAATAAATTTGTGCTAGGTCATAATAACCAAAAATAACATCTTACGAAGTTGTACAGAAGCAGCACCAACCATAGCCAACCATCAGTAACATTATGGATGGTTTATAAATAATAGGCACTTTTCTCCTGTCTATAAACATGAGAAAAGTGCTCATGTAACAATCCCTTTGTCAGCGACTCTGAACTGTGCATGCTCAGTTGAGTAGCCAGCCAAGCTTAGCCTTGGATTGAGCATATACTCATATGTACAGCTGCTTGACCATGGATGTGGCATATACAGTTGTGCTCATAAGTTTACATACCCTGGCAGAATTTATGATTTCTTGGCCATTTTTCAGAGAATATGAATGATGACACAAAAACATTTCTTTCACTCATGGTTGGTGTTTGGCTGAAACCATTAATTACGAATCAACTGTGTTTACTCTTTTTAAATCATAATGACAACAGAAACTACCCAAATGACCCTGATCAAAAGTTTACAATCCCTGGTGATTGTGGCCTGATAACATGCACACAAGTTGACACAAAGGGGTTTTAATGGCTATAAAAGGTAACTATCCTCACCTGTGATCTGTTGGCTTGTAATTAGTGTGTGTGTATAAAAGGTCAATGAGTTTCTGGACTCCTGACAGACCCTTGCATCTTTCATCCAGTGCTGCACTGATGTTTCTGGATTCGGAGTCATGGGGAAAGCAAAGAATTGTCAAAGGATCTGCGGGAAAAGGTTGTTGAACTGTATGAAACAGGAAAGGGATATAAATATATACCCAAGGAATTGAGAATGCCAATCAGCAGTGTTCAAACTCTAATCAAGAAGTGGAAAATGAGGGGTTCTGTTGAAACCAAGCCACGGTCAGGTAGACCAACTGAGATTTCAGCCACAACTGCCAGGAAAATTGTTTGGGATGCAAAGAAGAACCCACAAATGACTTCAGGACTCTCTGAAAACATGTGGTGTGGCTGTTTCAAGATGCACAATAAGAAGGCACTTGAAGAAAGATGGGTTGCATGGTCGAGTCGCCAAAAGAAAGCCATTACTACGCAAATGCCACAAAGTATCCCAATTACAATGCGCCAAACAGCACAGAGACAAGCCTCAAACCTTCTGGCACAAAGTCATTTGGAGTGATGAGACCAAAATTTTTGGCCATGATGAAAGTTATACCATTTCAACTATGAAAAACGGAGGTGAATCGCTGATGTTTTTGGGATGTGTGAGCTACAAAGGCACAGGGAATTTGGTCAAAATTGATGGCAAGATGAATGCAGTTGTTATCAAAATATACTGGAGGAACATTTGCATTCATCAGCCAGGAAGCTGCGCATGGGACGTACTTGAACATTCCAACATGACAATGATCAAAAACACAAGGCCAAGTCAACCTGTCATTGGCTACAGCAGAATAAAGTGAAGGTTCTGGAGTGGCCATCTCAGTCTCCTGACCTCAATATCATTGAGCCACTCTGGGGAGATCTCAAACATGCAGTTCATGCAAGAGAGCCCAAGAATTTCCAGGAACTGGAGGCTTTTTGCCAAGAGGAATGGCAGGTTTAACATCTGAGAAGATAAATAGCCTCATCCGCAAATACCACAAAAGACTTCAAGCTGTCATTGATGTTAAAGGGGGCAATACACGGCATTAAAAACTGGGGTATGTAAACTTTTGATCAGGGTAATTTGGATAGTTTCTGTTGTCATTATGGTTTTAAAAGAGTAACCATGAGTGAAAGAAATGTTTTTGTGTTATCATTCATATTTTCTGGAAAATGACCAAGAGATCATAAATTCTGCCAGGGTATGTAAACTTATGAGCACAACTGTATTCACATGCCCAGCTGCAACAGCTGAGGCCAAGCTCAGCAGTTCAGTAACTGACTGTTCCAGACTGAGCATGTGCAGTTTAGAGTCGCTGAAAAGGATTTTTTGAAAAGCACTTCACACCAACCACTCAAGTCAAGGCCTGCCAACATGAGCGGCCAGTCAGGTATACAGTTGTATGCAAAAGTTTAGGAACCCCTGACAATTTCCATGATTGTCATTTATAAATATTTTGGTGTTAGGTCAAAATAAAATTGCTGATCCAATCAAATAACTGAAGGACACAGTAATATTTCAGTAGCAAAATGAGGTTTATTAGATTAACAGAAAATGTGCAATATGCATCAAAACCAAATTAGACAGGTGCATAAATATGGGCACCCCAACAGAAAAATCACATCAATATTCAGTAGAGCCTCCTTTAGCAGAAATAACAGCCCCTAGACGCTTCCTATAGCCTGTAATGAGTGTCTGGATTCTGGATGAATGTATTTTGGACCATTCCTCCTTACAAAACATCTCCAGTTCAGTTAGGTTTGATGGTTGCCGAGCATGGACAGCCCGCTTCAAATCACCCCACAGATGTTCAATGATATTCAGGTCTGGGGACTGGGATGACCATTCCAGAACATTGGACTTGTTCCTCTGCATAAATAGATTTTGTGCAGTGTTTTGGGTCGTTGTCTTGTTGAAATATCCAGCACCGGCGTAACTCCAACTTTGTGACTCCTCAACATTATTCTCAAGAATCTGCTGATATTGAGTGGAATCCATGCGACCCTCAACTTTAACCAGATTCCCAGTACTGGCACCGGCCACACAGCCCCACAGCATGATGGAACCTCCACCAAATTTTACTGTGGGTAGCAAGTGTTTTTCTTGGATTGCTGTGTTCTTTTGCCACCATGCATAACGCCCCTTGTTATGACCAAATAACTCAATCTTTGTTTCATCAGTCCACAGCACCTTATTCCAAAATGAAGCTGGCTTGTCCAAATGTGCGTTTTCATACCTCAAGCGACTCCGTTTGTGGCGTGTGTGCAGAAAAGGCTTCTTTCCCATCCCCCATACAGCTTCTCCCTGTGCAAAGTGTGCTGAATTGTTGAACGATGCACAGTGACACCATCTGCAGCAAGTTGATGTTGGAGGTCTTTAGAGGTGGTCTGTGGGCTGTTTTTGACCGTTCTCACCATCCTTCGCCTTTGCCTCTCCAATATTTTATGTGGCTGCCACTTCTGGCCTTAACAAGAACTGTGCCTGTGGTCTTCCATTTCCTCACTATGTTCCTCACAATGGACACTGACAGCTTATATCTCTGCGATAACATTTTGTAGCCTTCCCCTAAACCATAATGTAGAACAATCTTTGTTTTCAGGTCATTTGAGAGTTGTTTTGAGGCCCCCAAGTTGCCACTCTTCAGAGGAGAGTCAAAGAGAACAACAACTTGCAATTGGCCACCTTAAATACCTTTTCTCATGATTGGATGCACTTGTCTATGAAGTTCAAGGCTTAATGAGCTCACCAAACCAATTGTGTGTTCCAATTAATCAGTGCCAAGTAGTTACAGGAATTCCAATCAACAAAATGACAAGGGTGCCCAAATTTAAGCACCTGTCTAATTTAATTTTGATGCATATTGCACATTTTCTGTTAATCCAATAAACCTCATTTCACTACTGAAATATTACTGTGTCCTTCAGTTATTTGATAGAGCAAAATAAAATTGCTGATCCAAACACCAAAATATTTATAAATGACAATCATGGAAATTGTCAGGGGTTCCTAAACATTTGCATACAACTGTATGTATGGGGGCACTCTGAAGGATATAAGGGGGCACTCTGGAGACACAAATGTAAGGAGGCACTCTGGAGGAGGTACTAAGGAGAATGTAAGGGTTTTCCAAAGACACTGATGTAAGGGGACGCTCAGGAGACACTAATTTAATCAGTACTTCTTCACCTGTGGATGGACTTTGTTTCTATTGTGGAGTTTTTACATTTATATTATTATACATGTTTGTGGTTGTGGGACATAATTTTGCATGAATGGTGTATTTTGGTTGTTTATTGCACTTTTGTTCATTTGTATACAAATAAAATCGAAGTGCAAAAGATTTTATGTATATATGCCAGGTGACGGGAAGGTCATATGTGGCTCTGATTGCTCAGATTCTTCCATGTACGACCTCCTATATTATATACCGTACATTATATTACCAAAAGTATTGGAACGCCTGCCTTTACACACACACATGAACTTTAATGGCATCCCAGTCTTAGTCCATAAGGTTCAATATTGGGTTGTCTCACCCTTTACAGCTATAACAGCTTCAACTCTTCTGGGAAGGCTGTCCACAAGGTTTAGGAGTGTCTATGGTAATGTTTGACCGTTCTTCCAGAAGAGCATTTGTGAGGTCAGCGCTGATGTTGGACGAGAGCCTGGCTCGTAGCCTCCACTCTAATTCATCACAAAGGTGTTCTATCAGGTTGAGGTCAGAACTCTATGCAGGCCAGTCAAGTTCCTCCACCCAACACTAGCTCATCCATGTCTTTTTGGACCTTGCTTTGTGCACGATTATTGTCTCAGTCAGTCCTGTTATACTCACTTTAATTCCTTTATCCGACTTGTTGTCAGAGCTTCCATCAGATCACCGAAATGAGGACCCTCCAGATTGTTCCCACACAGGATCAGTGTCCTCAGTGTCTGGTTATTTCTTATTCCAGATGCCAGGTGGGGACAGGAGCTGTCTGTCAGGTGAGTATAATGCAATCTGTAGAAGAAGAGAAGAAGGTTACCAGAAGAGAATTAATTTATCTCCCAGGAATGAATGGAACTATTCTCTACATGAATGGAACTCATTTCTCTTTATTGGAATCATTAAGATCATTGAGTAAAGCCACTCTAAGATCCTTTGCAACATTTACCATTGCAACTGAATAGATCAGGGCATGAACTTATACATTTAAGTGCTTGCCCATGCTATACGACCACCATATGTGAAACATTGAACTTACATGGTCACAGCCCCAAAACAGAATGAGGAAGAATCTAGGTACAATTTGGAAAGGCGTTAAGGCACCAAGTAAGAATGAGACAGGATATTAACGCCCACCTTTACCATAACTCCTTGGTATTTCCTGCCTGACCAATCTCTCTATTTTTGAAGGGGGGAGACAGGAGCGCCAGACCTAAGTGCAGTATGCCATCAGAGAATTTATTAAAAGCAAGCTAAATGCATACTCACAGGTGTGAATAAAAACAAGCACATCATAAGAAGCCTGGGCCCAGGGCTGTGTCACTTGTTCCAGGGCTGTGGTCTTGCTGGGGGTGCGTATGCCGAAGAGCAGATGGAGGCTGTGCTGTGGTGGAACGCACTGGGAGCAGGAAGTACCAGAACCAGGAAGTCCTGTGGACAGGAAGTGACGTCGGTGCTGTATCAGGCCAATGGGATGACGCGTTTCAATTCACTCTGCTTTTCCTCAGATCCCCAGCAGCCTCCATCTGCTCATCGGCATACGCACCCCCAGCAAGACCACAGCCCTGGAACAAGTGACACGGCCCTGGGCCCGGACTTCTTATGATGTGCTTGTTTTTATTCACACCTGTGAGTATGCATTTAGCTTGCTTTTAATAAATTCTCTGATGGCATACTGCACTTAGATCTGGTGCTCCTGTCTCCCCCCTTCTCCTAATCCTACAGAGTTGCTTCTGCTCTTCAGGCAGCTGCCACTAGGTGTGGATCCATCCCACTGGAGTCACATCCCTTCACATGGACTTTTAGCTCTGATTTATGGATGTACATGGACTCTTGATATGGACTAACTTATCATTGTTTTTATCTCTGGTTTTATGTTATACATTCCTTTGCATCTTTTATGTACTCCCTACCTTATTGACAGTTTACAGGCACTTAAGGGTTCCCCAGTGTTCTTTTGGTGCCATTCTCATCCCTTACTTAATCTCTCTATTGTTCCTCATCAATTTCCACCCCTAAATCCCTTTCCCAAGCCAGCATATAGGGTAATTTGCCTGCAGTATTGACAAAATGTTTATACAGCTTGGAAATGCCGCCTCTTCATTCCTCACTGCGATAGCATCTGTTTTCAAATGCTGTCAGCATTGAGATATTAGCAGTAGAATGTTGAACAGAATGGAGATAATGTAGTATTTACTGTAAGCAGTGAGTCTCAGAGACCAGAATGTCAAGAGGCTGAGTGTAATAAGAGGCTGAATGTAAACCCCTATGGTCGATTAAAAATGACCAATACAATTTATTTAGCCACAACTGGAACTCTTGAGGATGGAGGCAAGGTCAAATGCCAGTCTGTGGAAGAGAGGTGCAATAGGAGCACGAGGAGACTGGAGCGAGGCAGACTTAAAGGTTGAATCCCACAAACATAAATAATAGGAAATGGTAGGGAAGAGTAGTGTCTTGTTATTTCTTATTCCAGATGCCAGTTGTGGGAAGGAACTGTCTGGCATTTCACTCAGATACAAACTGTAGAAAAAGAGAAGAATGTTACCAGAAGAAAATGAAGTTCTACCCCAGGAATGGATGTAACTATTCTCTACCTCAGTGGTTTGCAAACTGCAACCGGACCGTGGCCAGTGAGAGTAGAGATGCCCTGATGTCAATGGGAGTAAACAATGCCCCATAATAGTGCCCCTTTCTTGAGGTCATAGGTAGGACTAGTGCCCCGTTGTTGGGTTAAATTGATAGGAATAGTGCCCCGTTGTTAGGCTCTTGGTGGAAATGAAGCCCCATTGTTGGGGTCATTGATAGGAATAAAGCCCCATTGGTAGAAATAGTGAACCAATGTTGGGGCCATTCCTCACTGCGATAGCATCTGTTTTCAAATGCCGTCAGCATTGAGATATTAGCAGTATAATGTTGAACAGAATGGAGATAATGTAGCATTTACCATAAGCAGTGAGTCTCAGAGGCCAGAATGTCAAGAGGCTGAGTGTAATAAGAGGCTGAATGTAAACCCCTATGGTCGATTAAAAATGACCAATAAAATTTATTCAGCCACAACTGGAACTCTTGAGGATGGAGGCAAGGTCAAATGCCAGTCTGTGGAAGAGAGGTGCAATAGGAGCACGAGGAGACAGGAGCGAGGCAGACTTAAAGGTTGAATCCCACAAACATAAATAATAGGAAATGGTAGGGAAGAGTAGTGTCTTGTTATTTCTTATTCCAGATGCCAGTTGTGGGAAGGAACTGTCTGGCATTTCACTCAGATACAAACTGTAGAAAAAGAGAAGAATGTTACCAGAAGAAAATGAAGTTCTACCCCAGGAATGGATGTAACTATTCTCTACCTCAGTGGTTTGCAAATTGCAACCGGACCGTGGCCAGTGAGAGTAGAGATGCCCTGATGTCAATGGGAGTAAACAATGCCCCATAATAGTGCCCCTTTCTTGAGGTCATTGGTAGGACTAGTGCCCCGTTGTTGGGTTAAATTGATAGGAATAGTGCCCTGTTGTTAGGCTCTTGGTGGAAATGAAGCCCCATTGTTGGGGTCATTGATAGGAATAAAGCCCCATTGGTAGAAATAGTGAACCAATGTTGGGGTCATTCCTCACTGCGATAGCATCTGTTTTCAAATGCCGTCAGCATTGAGATATTAGCAGTATAATGTTGAACAGAATGGAGATAATGTAGCATTTACCATAAGCAGTGAGTCTCAGAGGCCAGAATGTCAAGAGGCTGAGTGTAATAAGAGGCTGAATGTAAACCCCTATGGTCGATTAAAAATGACCAATACAATTTATTCAGCCACAACTGGAACTCTTGAGGATGGAGGCAAGGTCAAAATGCCAGTTTGTGGAAGAGAGGTGCAATAGGAGCACGAGGAGACTGGAAAGAGGCAGACTTAAAGAATAGGAAATGGTAGGGTAGCTTGGGCCTCCAGCACTATCCAATCTGGTTTGTAAGACCTAGAGTATAATTAGATCAGTTGCCTAAGTTGCGCTGCCCTATAGTATTTCATCAGGTCTGGAACACCCAGCTCACCGGCCTCTCATGGTCTGTAAAGCGTGCCAACGTGAGAGTCTATAGCCCTGGGGATGCCAAATAAATTTCAAGAGCTGGCTTTGAAATCTCTGGAGGTCCTAGGCAGAAATTTACACTGGGAGGGAATGAAAATAACATAAAATTCTAGGCAAGAGTACCATCTTAACTGCAGCTAACCTGCCCATCCAGGATAAATTGCCCATGGACGACCCCACCTACATGTTCCATAGCACTTTAGAAAACAAATTTGTGTAACTGGTTTAATAAAGAGAAGGCAGCATGGGAGTTAATATAATTCCCAAATACGCCAAAGATTCAGGTTGCCAAGAAAAACTATAGATATGCTTTAGGCTCTGTAAGGCATCCTCATCTAGATTAATGTTAAGAGCTTCCGATTTCACCCAATTACCCTCCAAACCCAAATCATCTTTTCATTTCATGTGGTTTAGATATAAGGCTGTCCCAGAATATTATTGTCTCAGTCAGTCCTGTTATACTCACTCTAATTTCTTTATCCGGCTTGTTGTCAGAGCTTCCATCAGATCCCTGAAATGAGGACCCTCCAGATTGTTATGTGACAGGTCCAGTGTCCTCAGTGTCCGGTTATTTCTTATGAGAGATGCCAGGTGGGGGCAGGAACTGTCTGTCAGGTGATTATAGGACAATCTGTAGAAGAAGAGAAGAATGTTACAGAAGAAAATGAATTTCTCCCAGGAATGAATGGAACTATTCTCTACATGAATGGAACTCATTTCTCTATATTGGAATCATTTATATTGGATCATTTTATAAAACCCCACTTAAAGTGGTTGTAAACCCTCTCCTATACCCAGTGAAGTGAAAGATTAAACAAATCTCGCTACCTAAGGTGTTCATGTATATCTGCTGTCTTTTCCTTTCTATAGTCTTAGAAGGTACAGACCGTGTTAGAAATCTTGTTTCCTATTAAGCAGTGGGTGTGGAGTCAGGGCTTACACTGTGTGAGAGCTGATTGGTGGAAAGGCCCACAATAGGCATAGGAAAGAAAGGAACATGCAGAGCTGTACTCTGAATAGACAAGCTCTCTGCTTCTCTCCCTCTAAGCTCACTCCCCAACACAAATTTTCAGCTACTGTTATCTTATGTGTCGGAGAACTTGTCAGAAGTGACTCTGCTGATAACAGAGGAATGGAGCAGCAGAAATCAATTAAGCTTTGGCGAGAGATAAGTAAACACTACAGATATATGTGCTTAGGTCAAATTTCATAAATGGGGTTTACAAGCACTTTAATATAATTGTATAAGAAAAATGTTATATTGTAGATAGAGTAGACCCTCCAATATTGTCATTCATGTGTAGAGATGGTGATATCTCCATACACAGGATGAGTACAGAATAACACTGACATGACTCGTATTGTGCTAAAATTGCTAGTGATTGGACGGGATGAATGGGGAGATCCCCTGACACTGGACAGAGAATGTGTTTAGTAATGGGGAGATCCCCTGACACTGAACAGAGAATGTGTTTAGTAATGGGGAGATCCCCTGACACTGAACAGAGTATGTACAGTAATGGGGAGATTACCTGACACTGAACAGAATATGTACAGTAATGGGGAAATTACCTGACACTGAACAGAGTATGTACAGTAATGGGGAGATCCCCTGACACTGAACAGAGTATGTACAGTAATGGGGAGATTCCCTGACACTGAACAGAGTATGTACAGTAATGGGGAGATTCCCTGACACTGGACAGAGGATGTACAGTAATGGGGAGATCTCCAGACACTGAACAGAGTATGTACAGTAATGGGGAGATTACCTGACACTGAACAGAATATGTACAGTAATGGGGAAATTACCTGACACTGAACAGAGTATGTACAGTAATGGGGAGATTCCCTGACACTGAACAGAGTATGTACAATAATGGGGCAATCCCCTGACACTGAACAGAGTATGTACAGTAATGGGGAGATTACCTGACACTGAACAGAATATGTACAGTAATGGGGAAATTACCTGACACTGAACAGAGTATGTACAGTAATGGGGAGATCCCCTGACACTGAACAGAGTATGTACAGTAATGGGGAGATTCCCTGACACTGAACAGAGTATGTACAGTAATGGGGAGATTCCCTGACACTGGACAGAGGATGTACAGTAATGGGGAGATCTCCAGACACTGAAAAGAGTATGTACAGTAATGGGGAGATTACCTGACACTGAACAGAATATGTACAGTAATGGGGAAATTACCTGACACTGAACAGAGTATGTACAGTAATGGGGAGATTCCCTGACACTGAACAGAGTATGTACAGTAATGGGGCAATCCCCTGACACTGAACAGAGTATGTACAGTAATGGGGAGATCTCCAGACACTGAACAGAGTATGTACAGTAATGGGGAGATTACCTGACACTGAACAGAATATGTACAGTAATGGGGAAATTACCTGACACTGAACAGAGTATGTACAGTAAGGGGGAGATCCCCTGACACTGAACAGAGTATGTACAGTAATGGGGAGATTCCCTGACACTGAACAGAGTATCTACAGTAATGGGGAGATTCCCTGACACTGGACAGAGGATGTACAGTAATGGGGAGATTCCTTGACACTGAACAGAGTATGTACAGTAATGGGGAGATCCCCTGACACTGAACAGAGTATGTACAGTAATGGGGAGATTCCCTGACACTGAACAGAGGATGTACAGTAATAGGGAGATCCCCTGACACTGAACAGAGTATGTGTTTAGTAATGGGAAGATCCCCTGACACTGAACAGAGAATGTGTTTAGTAATGGGGAGATCCCCTGACACTGAACAGAGTATGTACAGTAATGGGGAGATCTCCTGACACTGAACAGAGTATGTACAGTAATGGGGAGATTCCCTGACACTGAACAGAGTATGTACAGTAATGGGGAGATTCCCTGACACTGAACAGAGTATATACAGTAATGGGGAGATCTCCAGACACTGAACAGAGAATGTGTTTAGTAATGGGGAGATTCCCTGACACTGAACAGAGTATGTACAGTAATGGGGAGATCCCCTCAGTGGCGTAGCGTGGGGGGTGCTAAGGGGGCCGTGGCACCGGGCGCAACATTTAGGGGGGCGAAATTCCGAGCCAGTGTGTGTCACTACTGGCTTCCTCCTCATTTTTTCATTTCCTGTGTCTCCGCGCTCTGGCCGCCATGTTCAGTCTCCGGTGCCCTGTAATTGGGTGAATGGGGTCATGTGCGGCGGCGGAGCTGGCCTGTCCGCGATCACGGTTGCTCCTGGAGTCCCGCCCTCACACATGATCCCATTCGCTCAATCACGCCGGAGACTGAACATGATGGCCAGAGCGCGGGGACACAGGACATGGAAATTGCGATGTCTTCTTCTCCTCTTCCTCCTCTCATCCGGACCGATGGAGGACAAATAAAGAAGGTAAGAGTTAGACTCCCAGTCCCTCGTGAGAGTAGAGTCATGTTGCTGGCCCCTGGGGGATGGACACGGCCTGGGGAGAGGGAGCTGCCAGCCAGAGAGTAGACGAGCAGCTAGAGAGTCACGCTGTATAGTGGTCAGTGTAGGGATACTGTAGGTAGTGGGCAGTGTAGTGGGCAGTGTAGTGTAGTGGGCAGTGTAGTGTAGTGGGCAGTGTAGTGTAGTGGGCAGTGTAGTGGACAGTGTAGTCATGTAGTGGGCAGTGTAGTGTAGTAAACAGTGTAGTGGGCAGTGCAGTGTAATGGGCAGTGTAGTGTAGTGCACAGTGTAGTGGGCAGTGCAGTGTAGTGAGCAGTGTAGTGTAGTGGGCAGTGTAGTGTAGTGGGCAGTGTAGTGGGCAGTGCAGTGTAGTGGACAGTGTAGTGTAGTGGGCAGTGCAGTGTAGTGGACAGTGTAGTGTGTAGTGGACAGTGCAGTGTAGTGGGCAGTGTAGTGGGCAGTGTAGTGTAGTGGGCAGTGTAGTGTAGTGGGCAGTGTAGTATAGTGGACAGTGTAGTGTAGTGGACAGTGTAGTGAGCAGTGTAGTGTAGTGGGCAGTGTAGTGGACAGTGTAGTGTAGTGGGCAGTGTAGTGGGCAGTGTAGTGGACAGTGTAGTGGACAGTGTAGTGGGCAGTGTAGTGGGCAGTGTAGTGGACAGTGTAGTGGGCAGTGCAGTGTAGTAGACAGTGTAGTGGGCAGTGTAGTGGAGTGGACAGTGTAGTGAATAGTGTAGTGTAGTGGATAGTGTAGTGGACAGTGTAGTGTAGTGGGCAGTATACTGGACAGTGGAGTGCAGTGCAGTGTAGTGGATAGTGCACTGTAGTGGACAGTGTAGTGGGCAGTGCAGTGGACAGTATAGTGCAGTGTAGTGTAGTGGACAGTGGAGTGCAGTGTAGTGGAGTGGACAGTGTAGTAGACAGTGGAGTGTAGTGTAGTGGACAGTGCAGTTGTAGTGGACAGTGCAGTGTAGTGTAGTAGACAGTGTAGTGGACAGTGCAGTCAGTGCAGTGTAGTGGACAGTGTAGTGGACAGTGCAGTATAGTGGAGTGGACAGTGTAGTGGACAGTGCAGTGTAGTGGACAGTGCAGTCAGTGCAGTGTAGTGGACAGTGGAGTGTAGTGTAGTGGACAGTGTAGTGTAGTGGGCAGTGTAGTGTAGTGAGCAGTGTAGTGTAGTGGGCAGTGTAGTGGGCAGTGTAGTGTAGTGGACAGTGTAGTGGACAGTGTAGTGGACAGTGTAGTGGGCAGTGTAGTGGACAGTGTAGTGGATAGTGTAGTGTAGTGTAGTGGATAGTGTAGTGGACAGTGCAGTGTAGTGGACAGTGTAGTGTAGTGTAGTGGGCAGTGTACTGGACAGTGGAGTGCAGTGTAGTGGAGTGGACAGTGTAGTGGATAGTGCAGTGTAGTGGATAG
>BLSH010296003.1:82028-95252 GCA_018402905.1 Glandirana rugosa
AGGTACAATAGGATACAGAGGTACAATAGGATACACAAGTACAATAGGACACACAGGTACAATAGGATACACAAGTACAATAGGACACACAGGTACAATAGGATACACAAACATAGGATAACATGGACACACAGGATAACATGAACACATAGGATAACATGGACACACAGGATAACATGAACACATAGGATAACATGGAGACATAGGATAACATGGACACACAGGATAACATGAACACATAGGATAACATGGAGACATAGGATAACATGGACACATAGGGTAACATGGACACCTAGGATAACATGCACACATAGGATAACATGAACACACAGGATAACATGGACACACAGGATAACATGAACACATAGGATAACATGGAGACATAGGATAACATGGACACATAGGATAACATGGAGACATAGGGTAACATGAACACATAGGATAACATGGAGACATAGGATAACATGGAGACATAGGATAACATGGACACATAGGATAACATGGAGACATAGGATAACATGGACACATAGGATAACATGGAGACATAGGGTAACATGAACACATAGGATAACATGGAGACATAGGATAACATGGACACATAGGATAACGTGCACACATAGGATAACATGAACACACAGGATAACATGGACACATAGGATAACATGAACACATAGGATAACATGGACACATAGGATAACATGAACACATAGGATAACATGGAGACATAGGATAACATGGAGACATAGTATAACATGAACACATAGGATAACATGAACACATAGGATAACATGGAGACATAGGATAACATGAACACATAGGATAACATGAACACATAGGATACCATGAACACGTAGGATAACATGGAGACATAGGATAACATGGACACATAGGATAACATGAACACATAGGATAACATGAACACATAGGATAACATGGACACATAGGATAACATGGACACATAGGATAACATGGAGACATAGGATAACATGGGATAACATGAACACATAGGATAACATGGACACATAGGATAACATGAACACATAGGATACCATGAACACATAGGATATCATGGACACATAGGATAACATGGACACATAGGATAACATGGACACATAGGATACCATGAACACGTAGGATAACATGGACACATAGGATAACACGGAGGAGGAGGAAGTGGAAAATCTAACAGAAAATGCACTTGTAAACAGTATATCAATGTGAAGACAGAAGATATACATGTAAGACTTATATAGGGAGGTTTGTGTCATCTCTGTGTACCATCTGAGGCTGTTAACTTCACTGGGTATAGGGAGGGTTTACATTCACTCTAAAGTGGTTGTCAACTCGTGACAACCACTTTAACCTACAGGTAAGCCTATAATAAGGGTTACCTGTAGGTGCCGTGTATATCTCTCAAACCTGCACGGTTCAGGAGATGTGCAGTGTACTAGATGTGCCTACGTCATTTCGGCCTCCGTGCCGTTTGTTCACTGAGATCGTGCTGTGACTGGCGGCTCCCGCAGTGACATCACGTGACTCCGGCCAGTGACAGAGATGGAGTCGCGGCCCCAGAAGGAAGAGGGGCTGAAGATGGACGCTGCCTGACAGGGGACATCGATGGACACCGCAGGTTTCGTTTGCAGGTAAGAGACACATAATGGGCTAATATGCGATGCGATGCATAGTAGCCCATTGTGTTTCTACTTTGCAGGGGAATATAGAGGAAGTAAACCCCATCAGGGTTTACTTCCTCTTTAAGGCTACAACCACTACCATTTTTCAGAGCTGCCGATTCTCTTATATGTAAAAATGATCTAAGCAGCTTTACAGCCTGGTAAGGATACAACCAGTGACATCAGCTTCCCCGGACATAGTGAGAGAAACTGATGCTGTTCTTCCCACTGTGTGGCATCTGAAACAGGAAGCAACATGGATTTTCTAATTTTCAGTGTAGTTTGCATGTTTACAAGCCATTACTCAATCTCAGTTTGATCAGGAGAATTGGAAGGCAGAGGAGAGATATGGGGTCAGATCTCTACATAAAAGGGACCTGTCATGGCCCATGATCAAAAAAATTAAAGGAACAGTGTAACAAAAAAAAAAATTGAATTAAAAAAAATATTTTAAAAAATGTAAATATATAAGACCACAGATCTCTCCTCTACTCTGGAAAGCATGAGTTTAAAAAAAAAAAAAACAATGATCTCTTGTTTTCCAGAACAAAAAATTGCTGTGTTTACATTTGTCAGAACCAAACGTGACATCATGGGGTGGCTTCTGACCTCCCAGGACCATAGGGATGGCCATGGACCACCTGGTTCATGGCCAGCTCTATGATAACCAGCTGGATCGGATCCTGGCTCTCCAGGATAATTAGCCTCTAGGACGGCTTTTACAGTGAATCTGGAAAGTGTTCACAGCATTAAACTTTTTCCACATTTTGTTATGTTACAGCCTTATTCCAAAATGGATTAAATTCACTATTGTCCTCAAAATTCTACAAACAATGCCCCATAATGACAATGTTTGACATCTTTCCAAATTTATTTAAAAAAAAAAATGAAAGAAATATCCCATGTACATAAGTATCACAGCCTTTGCTCATTACATTGGTGAAGCACCTTTGGCACCAATTAGAGCCTCAAGTCTTTTTCAGTATGATGCTACAAGCTTGGCACACCAATTTTTTGGCAGTTTCTCCCATTCTTCTTTGCAGGACCACTCAAGCTCCATCAGGTTGCATGGGGAGCATTGGTGCACAGCCATTTTCAAATCTCTCTAGAGATGTTTAATCAGGTTCAAATCTGGGTTCTGGCAGGGCCACTCAAGAACATTCACAAAGTTGTCTTGTAGCCACTCCTTTGTTATCTTGGCTGTGTCCTTAGGGTCATTGTTCTTTTGGAAGACGAACCTTTGCCCCAATCTGAGGTCCAGAGCGCTCTGGATCAGGTTTTCATCAAAGATGTCTCTGTACATTGCTGCATTCATCTTTACACTGATCCTGACTAGTCTCCCAGTTCCTGTCACTGAAAAACATCTCCACAGCATGATGCTGCCACCACCATGCTTCACTGTAGGGATGGTATTGGCCAGGTGATGAGCGGAGCCTGGTTTTCTCCAGACATGACGCTTGTCATTCTGGCCAAAGAGATCAATCTTTGTTTCATTAGAGCAGATAATTTTGTTTCTCGTGGTCTGAGAGTCCTTCAGGTGCCTTTTGGCAAACTTCAGGTGGGCTGTCATGTGCCTTTTACTGAGGAGTGGCTTCCGCCTGGCCACTCTACCATACAGGCCTGATTGGTGGAGTGTTGCAGAAATGGTTGTTCTTCTGGAAGGTTCTCCTCTCTCCACAATGAAATGCTGGAGCTCTGTCAGAGTGATCATTGGGTCCTTGGTCACCTCTATGACTAAGGCTTTTCTCCCCCGATTGCTCAGTTTGCCCGTGCGGCTCTATCTAGGAAAAATCCTCATGGTTCCAAACTTCTTCCATTTATGAATGAAGGAGGTCACTGTGCTTCAATGGACCTTCAATGCTGCAGAAATTTTTCTGTACCCTTCCCCAGATCTGTGCCATGATACAATCCTGTCTCAGAGGTCTACAGACAATTCCTTGGACTTCATGGCTTGGTTTGTGCTCTGACATGCACTGTTAACCATGGTACCTTATATAGACAGGTGTGTGTCTTTCCAAATCATGTCCAATCACCTGAATTTACCACAGGTGGACTCCAATCAAGTTGTAGAAACATCTCAAGGATGATCAGTGGAAACAGGAGGCACCTGAGATGAATTTTGAATGTCATGGCAAAGGCTGTGAATACTTATGTACATTTTTTTTAAAAATACATTTGAAAAGGTTTCAAACAATCTTCTTTCACATTGTCATTATGGGGTATTGCTTGTAGAATTCTGAAGAAAATAATTAATTTAATCAATTTTGGAAAAAGGCTGTAACATAACAAAATGACTGGGGACCAATTACCCTGACCCATATATCCATGATTTATTATGGACAAGACACCTTAATTATAACCACCTTCTAGTTGGTCTGTAGAGGTACATTATTGAATAACAAAATGTGGAAAAAGGGAAGCGCTGTGAATACTTTCTGGATGCACTGTACATAAAAGGGAATCTCTGTTTGAAAAAGACAATACCAGGAGGGTGCCTGTAGCTGCAGGCATCATCCCAGTATAACAACTGAAAGTCAAAGATGTCCACATTGTCACAATGTCACATTTGTCACCAATGCACTTTTGGTTTTTGTTTTTATTTGTCATTTTTGATTCAGACCCTATATCTATCCCAATACACTCATCAAAATTATGCCAAAGCAGACAAAATCTAAGGGAACATGAAGATAAAAAAAATGAAAAAAATATAAAATAACAATATAGATAACCACCTAGAAGAGTAGGTAGACAAATTTACTAAAGCGGCTAGTGATGGCTTGTTAATGAAATTACAGCCATACATAGATAGCCAGGAAAATACCTTATTCATGGAGAAGAATATCATGGCATCCATCCACCACATATGAGAGCCCCAGAATGAGTGCCAACCCAAACCTGCCTATAAATATCCCCCTGGGGATTGGAGAAACCCAATTACTAAGGCTGGATTACAGGTGTGCATCTGCTGGGGCTCTCATATGCGGTGGATGGACGCCATGATATTCTTCTCCATCAATAAGATTTCGTCTGCTTTGGCAAAATTTTGATGAGTGTATTGGGGGGTGTCTCTTCCCCCCCCCCCCTGTTTTTGGTCGGATCTTCCCTTTTGGGTATCCCCTTTAATACCATTCTTTTTGGTTGACATTTTGCCAAACAAACACTGGACTCTGGGCTTACAGTTAAATGTGGATTGGCCACGATCTCTCCATGTGTCTGCTAACCTGAAGGCTCCTTTTCCAGCTTCCATCCACCCTTATCATATGCGTTGGCCGCCCCATCTGACTATTAGAACACCGTAGCAGCCAGGGGCATTGCTAGGTCTACAAAAGATCTGGGGCTAGAGCCCATAGCAGCAAAGTAAAGAAAGTCATATTCTTGAGTGGGCATACACAGCTATATAATATACATGTGTGTGTATATAAATATATATATATATATATATATATATATATATATATATATATATATATATATATTGTTACATACCTGAGTGTGGATTCCCCTTACATCAGGGTCCCCAGAGAGACATACCTGCTAATTGCAGAACTGCACCCACCCGGTAAGAGACTCGGGGCTATGGGCCCCAGACTTGGGGCTATAGCCCCAATACCCACCCCCTAGCAACGCCCCTGGTAGCAGCCATTGTTGTCCTTGGCTGAGCATCTTACCTGTCTCCTGTTGGTTTCAGACTCGTATTTAAATTTGGGTTGAATGGTTATTTGTAACCTCTATATCTCTGTAGACAGTGTCTGAGGGTGTCCTACTTTCCTTGAGTTGTGTTGTTTTTAACCTTTATGACCACATACCCCTGAGGAAGATATTACATCATATCGAAACGCGTTGGGTCCTTCTCTGCCTCCTTCAGTGGCAGATGAGTGGTCTTCTTATCAACCTGTGTGCTCCTTCTTATTTATTTGTCAGTCATCACCATTTATGTTTGCTATGTATTTTGTATGTATATTGTGTCTATTGGGTGCCTTTCATTACCCTTATGGAATGTGCCTTTTTTAATCCATACCAATAAATGTTATATTTTATTTACTTCTTGCTGAGTTGGTTCTCCCTATAAAGTCCCACAGGGGGGTGTTTTGTCCTAGTGTCCTTGTTTATATAGGGATGGGGTTATAACCAACGTGCTCATTTTCAGATCATATTCACCACTTCCAAGATATCCTAGTTCATATATCTCTCCACTGGCCTCTAAAGCATCCTTTCAAACGGAGATTAAGTAAAGGCTTGTAAACAAACTAACTGACACACAGAAAGTGACAAAATCCTTGTCACTTCTGGTTTCTGACATCACAGATGGGAAGGAACTTCTCTTCCTTCCCCTTTGCCAATTATGTCAGTTTTAAAACAAAAAAATATTTCTCTATAAAAAGTTCAATATTATCTGAAGTGTTTTCTTTCATAAACTTCTAACTATTTCAATTTAACACAGAAATGTGATTATCCATATTCAATATTTACATCAAATGCTTGATGTTGTGTAGAGCTGGTAGAAGTTTTCTCAATTCTTCACTCTGAATATCACATGAATTTAGATCTACTTCTTCTGTCCCTCTGCAGGATTGAAGGATAAAAGACAGCACAGAGCAGTCCGGAGGGGTGAGAGGGACACCAGAAAAGTCAATTACTTTCGATCTAATACATTGTGACACCAGAGCCTTATTCCTGGTCTCATGGAGGTAGTAGAGTACATTCAGAAGTGTTTCGCCGCCTCTTATGCGTTTGCCAGGTCTTTGTTGCTTTGTAGTTTTCTTCTGGATCCAGGAGATGACATGTCTGGCAGCCTGAGTAGACAATTCTCCCACATGAGACTTTAACATGGATCTAGTAGAAGAGTCTGAGAGACCGCAGAGGAAACGGAGGAATATTTCAGCGCGGCCGCCTTCGTAAGATTCAGCCTTATCAAGTGTTTCCTGTAATGTGTCAGGATTATAGTCAATAAAATGGACTAAAGCAGCAAAAAACTCCTGAAGAGTGAGATGTAAGAAGGTGTAATCCACATCAGGAGGCTGACCAGATTCCATCATGAAAGATGAAAAGAGATGATTATTATTTCTCACACTGAATGACTCCAGATGACGCTCATCAAATACAATCATGTGATTCATGACTCCATGTTCTGCCATCCACCCAATAGATGTCAGCAGTTCCCGATCAGTGTGACTGCCATCTTTATTCTGGCTGTGATTGGCCAGAATGTTGGAGACAAAAGTCACAAAGAGTTGTGTCACTGTTTTGGGTAATGAAGTCATCAGCTGATCAGTGATTGTTGGTTGGGATTTGAAGCACATTGATAACACTGTACAGATGATCCAGCAGTATGATGGGATATAACAGAAAGTGTACAGCGTGTCATTCTCCTGCACATAATGAAAAGCCTTCTCTGACAATTCCTCATTTCCAAAGAAATGATTAAAGAAGATCAGTCTGTCTTCATGGAGAAAACCCATGATCAAAGCTATCCTCTGGAAAACACGAGTATTTATAGATGCCAATCTGGCTGGACGGCTGGTTGTCAGTACAGAGCAACCCTTAAGAAGACTCTGTCTCACCAAACTGACCACAATCTCATCAATATCTGTTCTCTGTTTTGGATTGGACAGTTCACTTGATTTTAAATGTATTTGGTGAATACTTTCATCTAAGCCATCAAATAAAAAAAGAAGTCTCTCTGGATCTTGTAAAATATCTCCAATCTGACTCCCCAGATATGGATATTGCTGAAGAATCATCTCCTCCAAGCTGACCTCTCCCAGTCTATTAAGGTCCCGGAATCTGAAGAAGAAGAGAAAGGCAAATCTCTGGTAGTGTTTTCCGGTCACCCAGTCATAGACAAACTTCTGCATCAGTGTGGTCTTCCCTATTCCTGGCACTCCGCTCACCACTACTGCATGTGGTACACAACGTGACTGGTGGTTCCATCGGAATAGAGTGTTGAGGGAAATACGTTCCAGTACAGTTTGAGTTGACTTTAAGTATCTCTCAAGTTGTTTTCCAGCCCATATTAGCTCATTTTGCTTGCCCACGCAAAACTGATCAGTGTAGTCTAAAATCAGGTTCACATAACGCTCATTGATGAGGAATCTTTGTGGTTTCAGGGTAGTTCCTGGAGGTCTATGTTCAACAAGAGTTTCAGTCTTTTCCATCAGATGTTGTTTGTGCTTTTCTTGAATATCTGTAAAATATTTTTATGTAAAAAAAAATAAATTTGAAAACGTGATGAATGAGATTATTTGTCTTGGTCTGAAGTATATTAATCATAATTCCCAAACCCATCCTAAGGTCTCATACATACGGGCGTTTAAAAAAATGAGCAGTAACGTTGGTACCAATGCCAGGAAAAAATCTGCGTTAAAAACACGATTTTATCAGTGCATGTTTTTCCGCGTTAGCTTTCAGCAGCATTTCTCTGCCTATTTAAAATCAATGATTCCTTATGGCCCATTGATTTGAATAGAAGTCGCACCAGAAGTCAGATCCGACTTGCTGTGCAACTTGTGTGCAGAGGATCTTGAAGGGGAACTCCTGCACAATTTTAAAAAAAAAATTGCGTGGGGTTCCTAACCAGGAGATTGTAAGGGGAACCCCCACGCCGAAAAAACTGGTCCCCCTATAATCCATACCAGACCCTTATCCAATCACGCAGCCTGGCAGGCCAGGAAAAGGGGTGGGGACAAGCGAGCGCCCTCCTGGACCATACCAGGATGCATGCCCTCAACATGGGGGTATGGGTGCTTTGGGGCAGGGGGAGCCCTGCGCCCCCGACCCAAAAGCACCTTGTTCCCATGTTGATGAGGACAAGAGCCTCTTCCCGACAACCCTGGCTGTTGGTTGTCGAGGTGTGCGGGCAAAGGCTTATTGGAATCTGGAAGCCGACTTTAACAAGGGGGCCCCCAGATTCTGGACCCCCACCCTAAGTGAATGAGTATGGGGTACATCGTACCCCTACCCATTCACCTGAAAAAAGTGTCCAAAAAAACACACTACACATCTTTTTAAAATATTTTATTAAATCAGCTCTGACTCTTCTCCCCTCTCCGACTCTTCTTTCCTCTGCGGGATCTTCTGTCTTCTCCTGGGTCTCCTGTCTTCTGCTCTTTTGCAGCTGTCTTCTCCCTCTTTCTTCTAGAGATGTTGACTTGTCGCTCTCACACTCGAATGCCAAGTCCGTACTGAGCGTTGCTTTATATTAGCATGGTGCAGGGTCACCCTGAGGCCCCCATCCCATATGAGGACACATTCCGAGGGGGGCTGTGATGTCATAAGAGGCGGGGCCTTGACCCCATGCCAATATAAAGCAACACACAGTACAGACTTGGCATTCAAGTGGGAGAAAGCGAAGAGTCAACATCTCCAGAAGAGAGAGGGAGAAGACAGCGGCAAAAGAGCAGAAGACAGAAGACCCAGGAGAAGACAGAAGACACCTCAGAAGACAGAAACCCCACAAAACAGCAGAAGTAAGAAGAGCCGGAGAGGGAGAAGAGAGAGGAGAAGATGCCGGAGCTGATTTAATAAAATATTTTAAAAAAGCTGTGTAGAGTGTTTTTTTGGACACTTGTTTTTTCTGGTGAATGGGTAGGGGTACGATGTACCCCATGCTCATTCACATAGGGTGGAAGGCCAGGATCTGGGGGCCCCCTTCTTAAAGGGGGCTTCTACATTCTGATAAGCCCCCCACCCGCAGACTCCGACAACCAATGGCCAGGGTTGTCAGGAAAAGGCCCTTGATCTCATCAACATGGGGATATGGTGCTTTGGGGTGGGGGGCGCAGGGCCCCCCTGCCCCAAAGCACTCATACTCCCCATTTTGAGGGCATGCAGCTTGATATGGTCAAGGAGGGGGAGCTCTCGCTCGTCCCCACCCCCTTTCTTGGCCTGCCAGGCTGTGTGCTCGGATAAGGGTCTGGTATGGATTTTGGGGGGACCCTACGCTGTTCTTTCAGTATGGGGGTTCCCCTTAAAATCCATACCAGACCAAAGGTTCTGGTACCCCTTGGGGGGGAACCCCACGAAAAAATATGTGTTAATTTGTGCAGGAGTTCCCCTTCAAGATCCTTTGCACTCAAGTGAAAACTGCAAGTCGAATCCGACTTCTGGTGCGACTGCTATTCAAATCAATGGGCTCCCATAGGGAACCATTGATTTTGAATAGAGGCAGAGAAACGCCTGGTGAGGCTTAACGCTGTGTATACAACGTTAAGCCGCATTTTGAGCATTTTGCCGGCTCAGCGTCAAAAACGCTCTAACGCTGCAGCTTCGTAATGCGCGGGTCCTGGGTTCTTCTTACAGCTTAAGAAAGCCATCTACAGCTCAAAAACGTCAACGTGTATATGAGGCCATAGAGTAACATGGTGTGGCATTCTTAAGCTGTAAAAACAGCTAAAAAACACGGTGTTATTAACGCCCGTGTGTATGAGGCCTAATACTACAGTATCAAATGGGGCCAAATGCCTTTTAGATAGGTATTCACAGCAAGGGATAAATAGTCAGCGCTTGGTTTAACCCCTTCCTTACTGGGCACTTAAACCCCCCTCCTGCCCAGACCAATTTTTGGCTTTCAGCGCTGTCGCATTTTGAATGACAATTGCGCGGTCGTGCGACGTTGTACCCAAATAAAATTTTCATCCTTTTTTTCCCACAAATAGAGCTTTCTTTTGGTGGTATTTGATCCCCTCTGCGTCATTTCTGATCGCCGCTATAAACAAAAAATGAGCGACAATTTTGCAAAAAAACAATATTTTTTACTTTTTGCTAAAGTACAAATCCATTAAAAAAATTATTCATCAGTTTTGCCCGATATTTATTCTTCTACATATTTTTGTTAAAAAAAAAAATCGCAATCGGCGTATATTGATTGGTTTGCGCAAAAGTTATCGCGTCTACAAACTGGGAATTGATTTATGGCGTTTTTATTTTTTTAATTTTTTTACTAGTAATGGCGGCGATCTGCGATTTTTATCGGGACTGCGATATTGGGGCGGAAATGTCAGACATTTTTTACACATTTTTGGGACCAATGACATTTATACAGCGATCACAAATTTAAATGTCCACTGATTACTGTATAAATGTCATTGGCAGTGAAGGGGTTAACCAGCAGGGGGCAGTGAAGGGGTTAAATATGTTCCCTGGGTGTGTTCTAACTGTGGGGGGGCGGGGCTGGTCGGGACATAACAGATCTAACTGATCCCAGTGACAGGGATCAGTAGATCTGCTTGTCCCCTGTCACAGAACGGGGAACCGCCGTGTTTACAACGGCGGTTCCCCGTTCTGAGGCTCCTAAAAGTGATCTGCGGGTCTCGGGCGGACATCGAGTCCGCCCGACCCACGGGCACGCTCGCGAAGAGTGCGGCGCGCGCGCACGCCGCCGCTGCCGCCAGGGGGCGCGCCTGGAGCCTGCGCAGTGGAGGACGTCCATGGACGTCCTCCCGGCATTTCAGGTCTGCGCTGGAGCCGTACTTCGGCAATAGCGCGGACCTGGAGTGGTTAAACAAGATACCAGACAATGTCTACATCTGCCTAATTGTAAAGTTTCATCCTGGTTCCTGACACAAATGTGTTCAAATCGAATGCCTCGTACACATGAGTCGACGATCGTATACAACAGCTCGTACGAACGACCGTTGTATGCGAAATCGATCGTTAGTACGCAAGATTTGAACAGCCAACGTATGACGGTCGTACAACGGGAGTTGTATGAGCAGACTAGAAAACTTTGGTAGTACCAACAAGCGGTCATACGACCGTTGTATCGTGTGTACCGAGAAGTTGGTCCAACAAGTTGTACTGTGCAAAACACGCATGCTCAGAAGTCAGGAACGGGCAGACACAAATTACATGCACCTGAACTTTCTCTTTATACGTTCATTACACGTCACTACGTTCAGCTTGGTCATACGATCGTGTAGTGCAGTGTTCCCCAACCCAGTCCTCAAGGCCCACCAACAGGTCATGTTTTCAGGATTTCCCTCAGATGAATCAGCTGTGGTAATTACTAAGGCAGTGAAACTGATCAAATCACCTGTGCAAAATAATGGAAATCCTGAAAACATGGCCTGTTGGTGGGCCTTGAGGACAGGGTTGGGGAACACTGGTGTAGTGCATGTCAGTATGCTAGATACAACAGCCAACATACTATTTGGTCTGTTCGGTCGTACGACCGTCGAACTGTGCGTACGAGACTTAAGACTATACAAGTTTAGAAAATGTAATAACTCCTATATCTTGCTGTGGACACTTGTAAGAAACGTATCGCTAAAGTCCATCAAGTCCAACCCATGTGTGTGTTTTTATGTCAGTATTACATTGTATATCCCCTAATGTTGTGGTCCCTTAGGTGTGCATCTAATAGTTTTTTGAAATTATCTATACTCCCAGCAGAAACCACTGTTTTTGGAAGAGAATTCCACATTCTCACTGCTCTTACCGTAAAGAAACCTTTACGCATCTTAAGGTTAAACCGCCTTTCTTCCACTCTCAGTGAATGGCCGCGTGTCTTCATGTTTTCCCTTGCTCTGAATGGTTTTGCCCCTATAGCGGGGTCAGCAGTACAGTATTTGTACATTGAAATCATATCCCTTCTCAAGCGTCATTTCTCCAGAGAGAATACGTTCAGTTGCATGGAGAAAACTACAAACTGCTAATTCTTAGGATATAAGAGAACTATTTAAAGCGGTTGTCTACCCAAATTTTGAACTTTTACCTAGAGGTAAGCCTATAATAAGGCTTACCTGTAGGTAAAATGAATATCCCCTAAACCTGTATGGTTTAGGAAATATTCCCTCTGTAAGGTTGTTCAGCGTTAGGGCGCATGCGCCGTGTATGTCCCGGCAATAGTTCCGGACCTTGCCGGAAAGACGGGTCCCGCGCGCATCCGCAGGAGTGATGTCTCGCGGCTCCGGCCAGTCACAGCGCCGGAGCCGCGTACCCGGAAACAAGATCCGAGGGAAGATGTCCGCTCCCTCAGAGAGGACCGAGCAGCCTGGTCGGATCTTCGTTTGTAAGGCACAGCACAGAGCGGCGAGGGCATTCTTGAAGGAGATCTCGTTGTGTCAACATGGGAAGAAGAAGAAGAAAAGAAGAAGAAGAAGAGAGGGAAGAGGACAGCGGAGAAGACTGGCAAAAGAGCAGAAGACGCCGCAGAGGAGAAGAAAAGACCCCTCAGAAGATGAAAGACCCCGCAAAAGAGCCGAAGAAAAGAAGACACCGGAGAGGGGAGAAGACCACCGGAGCTGATTTAATAAAATATTTTAAAAAGCTGTGTGTTTTTTTGTGTACATATTTCTTCCCAGGTAAATGGGTAGGGGTACGATGTACCCCATACTCATTTACACAGGGTGGGGGGCCGGCATCTGGGGGCCCCCTTGTTAAAGGGGGCTTCCAGATTCCGATGAGTCCCCGCCCGCAGACCCCGACAACCAACGGCCAGGGTTGTCGGGAAGAGGCCCTTGTCCTCATCAACATGGGGACAAGGTGCTTTGGGGTGGTGGGCGCAGAGCCCCCCCCTGCCCCAAAGCACCCATACTCCCCATGTTGAGGGCAC
>BLSH010296003.1:96128-122530 GCA_018402905.1 Glandirana rugosa
ACCACGACACAAAAAAAAAGATGTTTTATCTGTTAAGTCCGCGATACGTTACTATGAGTCAAATATTTTACCACCTTGTTTTGATTTTAGGGAACGTCGACCCTCCATTGACACTCGAGGTTAACACTACGGGTTCGTATTGTTATATTGGTGATTCTAGGAGGTACTTTCACGACTCCCTAGGATATTCAGACATGTCGGTTTTTAATCACAACACTTTCGACCACCGACCATCAGTCCCCGCATTGCTATCCCCAACGTCCCCAACGTTAACGTTGGCCCGGGGTACCAGGTCCCCCGGGTACACCACCCCTGGCATCCCTCCTATTCAGGTGTTCAAGGGAGGCACATGGGCCCCCTGGACCATGGGGCCCGGTTGCAATTGCAACCCCTGCAACCCCTATCGTTACGCCCCTGACTACCAGCCACCAGCTTTCACAACACTAATTTTTGGCTGTACAGACTTATAGGATCCCTCAGCACTTTCATGGAGGATCTTAGTGGTTATATTGTTATGCTTGGGCATCACAATTGGAGCTCACAGTTACCTCCCAGCTGCAAGGGATTTTAGTTTTGTTCCACCATTTTATAAACTGAGTATCATTGCATAGCGCCTGAATTGTCTATTTTGTAGAAAAAAAAACACAGCACCACCTATTGCCAGCCCCAGCTGGTATAAACACACTCTTTGCTATAGGCAAACCAATTAGTCACAAGAGTACAAGAGAAAAGATCAAAAGAGGGGAGGGTGCTGTGTCCATCAATGGACTCAGAGAAAGGAATTTAACAATAAGTAACAAAAAATCCTGTTTTCTCTTACATTCATTGATGGACACTCTTCTCTTAATTCTTGACAATAGGGATGTCTCAAAGCAGTGCTGTAATGATTGGTGGAGAACAAAAACAGGAGCCAACAGTCAAAACAGGTGACCTACTGACAGAACTCCCCCACTGGGGAATGCAAGGAGCCTCAAACCTTTGCCTGCAAAAAAACTTAAGGCCCCAACAAACATCTGAAGATGCAAAAACAACAACTCTGGTATGTTTGTTAAAATAGGCACAGTTGACCACGTAATCACGTTGCAAACTTTAGGCATAGATGTTTGAGGGCAGAATGCCCAAAACGCACTAATTACTCTGATAGAGTTCGCCATACTGAAGAAGGGAGAAGCCAGACCCTTAATGGCATAAGCCTGAGCCACTGTCTGCCTGAGCCATTGAGAAACAGTGGTATAGGAGGAGGCTGTGAGAATTTCCATATTCACAAAAAGAGCATCTGAGGGAAGCCACAGCACCACCCAGACCAAGTCCAAGGAGTGCAGAGCAATCTCCATAGAGTGTGAATGATGTGTATACAGAGAAGGTAAGATGATATCCCCAATTAGATTAAAATCAGATACAAACTTTAGAAGGATGCGGGATACTGAGTGATCGAAATCAAAGGTGAGGCCTTACAAGGTAGGCTAAGTAAGGGAACTTCTCTAAGGATCTCAAGAAAGGCCACTGAGGAACTGAAAGAACCAGGTTCAGGTCCCACAGTGGTAACAGAGAATGCACAGGAGGTGCCACATGATGAACCCATTGAACAAGGACATGAATTAATGTGTGACCAAGGGACGGAGAAAAAAGACTGTAAGGGCAGAAATCAGACCATTAATGGTACCCAAGGCCAGCCATAACCACGCCCGATTAAAAAAAGACAATAAAGGTATTGAGAAGGCATGTGGAGGGGCACCCTTAGCCTCACACCACAAGAAATAAACTTTCTAAACAAGATGATAATTCTTCCAGGGAGTAGATTTATGGCCTGCAGCATGGCAGGAATCACCCAGCCTGACAATCCTCTAGCTTTGAGAACCTGCCTAATAATAGCTAAGCCATCAAGTTTGTAAAGACAAAGCAGAGTGGAAGATTGGCTTTGGGAAAGGAGATCTTCCGTTAGGAGCAATTAACAGGAAGCATCTAAAACCAGCAGTATCACATCAGTGTACCTTACCGGTGTCAACATGCAAACCCAGGACAACCAGAATGACTGGAATTCTAAACACATCAACTGACTATGTTGAAGTAGCAGCAGCTCTCAATCTAAAAGTTGGCATACCTTGGCGGAATAAGACTGCAAAGACAGCCTCAGAAAAGGTTTAGAGAAGAAGCCACACAAGACTGTTCTTCGGCAGGTAAAATTCACAGACATGTCACCTGAGGAGTAAATACACAGGTCCCTATGGTAATCTAGATAGGAAGGAATAACACCTCATACCTTTCCACTGCTAACCAGGTACCCCACAGCAGTCTGCAAACACAGGGATGATACGCCAATATACACTTGTGGCACGGGGGGCAGTCCTCCCAGAGGATTGTACAAGGAAAGTGGCAGGGAACCCCAAAAGGTCACATCAACTTACCACATCCTGGTTATTACATCAGTGCCAAAGCCTGGCTGGCCACAGAGAAACTCACCCCACTAGAAGGGCTGCTCTACACTGCATGATTGGTGGATGGTAGCAGCTCCACTGATCCAGAGGAAGGGCAGGACAACACATTTTGGTCCCCTATTGTGCTTCCTTCACCTTTACAGGATCTCTAGGACTCAATAGCAGAGGAGAGGATGAGTCCATTTTTTTTACAACACGTTCAAAAAGAGGGCACCATCCACCAACACCCTAGATCACAGCAATAGGAAAGGGGGAGAACCCCAACTTACCAACTGCTGCAGGGGTGGGAAGGAGGAGGATTGGTACTAGATGAGCCTTGATCTCACAGAGCAAGCCACCAGCATGTCACCAATATCATGGCCATCAATTTCAGCCTCACAACAGGAGCTGCCCACACTAGTGGCTGACAACAGGAAGAGGGTGAGAACCCAAAGGAAACATGGCTGTAACACCACCCACTTAGCATCTGCCTCCCCCAGCCCTGCCCCACAGGTAGTGGCAACAGGCTCCCAGGTGGAAGTGACAGCATAAGAGGAGTGATGAATGCCCAAAGTCAAGATGGCGGTACCATAGCTTGCCCAATAGGCTGAAAAACTGTGGCTTAAACTGGCTGCCAGCCTGACCACATGGTGCACCCACCCATGGGTGGCCCCAGCAGAAAGCAATACCCAGGAAATGTAGCTCAAAGCATCTCCAGCTTGCAGTTGGAAGTGACAAAAAGCACACAAGATCCATCCCGATACCTCATGTCCCCCACAGCCACTTTGCAGACATTCACTCACCAGGGGAAATAAGTGTCCCCACAACACATGCGGACCCCCACAGAACAACAAGGAGTCTGCACATCTATCAGGCCACCCAGGCAGATACACATTGCAGACAGTCAAGCCCCATGTCCCTTTGGGGGTTTGGGGGAGGAGAGGACACTGCAGGACCAACCACCCACCACCCCAGGAATGCCCTCTCCCCACACTGCATCTAGGGAGGGCAGTCGGGCATCATTACTTACTGAGTTGGTGTAGCGTGTAGGTAAGGCTTCCAAGACAGATCCTTCTTTCCACTGAAGTGGGAGCTGTTGGCCAGGGTGATACTGTGACATGGACTGTTGGCACCCATTCATATGTATCCCCACAAGATATTTAACTCTCTGTGGCAGCCATCCCAGTGCATAAAAAAAGGCCTAAGTGTGCTTGTTTGCAAGACTGTGATGACCAATAAATGTAGATTATCCAGCCCATCACCAAGCCTGGCTATTGACTGAACATCTTTGCAGCAAAAAATCCCAGGAAGAAAAAGTAACGAATATGGAAACATATGCCCCAGCTGGGAACCAGGTTCCTACCCCCCGAGACACTAGATAGAAAAAACAGGCTCGCCTATAGCAGAGAGGGGTTTTATACCAGCTAGGACTGCCCATAGACTGTGCTGTGTTGTTCCTAGTATCCTACTCCTGTGAGTGGTGCTATACCCTATGATCAAGAATGAAGAGAAGCTGTGTCTGTCAATGAACATAAGATAAAATTAGTGTTGGAAGATTTTTAAATACATACTGGGTGGGAGGCAGTGGGTGATAGGTATGGTGTCTACCTTTTTTACAGGGCATTGGGCTTCAATGAAAACAATGCAAACTCAGCATGGGCATATGATTATCACAACACCGCTCCACCCTGTATCTTTATATATTGTATTAAGATAATAATCCTGTCCATTAGACATGGGCTGAACACCCTCTTGTTCGGTTCGCAGCAGAACTCCCGAACAGGGAAAAAGTTCTAACCCGAACAGTGAACCCCATTGAAGTCTATGGGAGCCCAACAGGAAAAATTAAAAGTGCCCATTTTGAATGGTTATATGCAAGCATTTGGCCATAAAAGGGGTATGGGGGTCTGGGTACTGCCCTGGGGGATGTATCAATGCAAAATGTTTTATTAAAACAATCGTTTTTTTCTAGAGCAGGGATTTTAATGATACTTAAAGTGCTACAATTAAAATGAAAAAATCCTTTAAATATAGTGTCTGGGGGTCCCATTAGTCTGTCTGCAAAGAGGTGCATCTGTAGCATTAAGAAAAAGAAAAAAAAAATGGGTCAAATCACATACCAATTGACTAAAACCCCAGATCCCAGCCCCCCCCCCATGTGAATAAGTATGGGGTACACAATACTCCTACCCATTCGCCAAAAAGTGTCAAAAAGTATTAAAAACACAAGAGACAGTTTTTGACAAATCCTTTATTAAAAATAATAAGACAGTGTTCCCCCGATGTAAATCCCTCGTCACTCACTCCATCTCACCCCATCGGAAAAAGAACAAGAAAAAAGTTCCATGAAGGCCAACCGCCTACTGCAGGCTCCTCTGTTTGACAGTTCTTATATAGTTAAGGGCGGAGCCACCTGGCGACATCGCATGCAGAAGGCCTTTATGGACAGTGGGAGCGTTTCTTTTTCTTCCTTTATCAGGTCCGGTGGTGGCGGCGGCAGCGTGATTGACAATGGCTTTACATCGGGGAACACTGTTTTTTTATTTTTTTATAAAGGAATTGTCAACAACTCTCTCTGTGTTTATATTACATTTTGACACTTTTTTGGTGAATAGTGGGGGATGGGATATGGGGGCCCCCTTGTTAAAGGGGGCATCCAGATTCCGATAAGCCCCCTGCCCGCAGATCCCCACAACCACAACCCAGGGTCAACATGCCCCCCTGCCGCAAAGCACCCACCCCCCCATGTTGAAGGCATGTGGCCTGGTATGGTTCAGGAAGGGGGCCACTTGCTCACCCCCCCTTTCCTGACCTGCCAGGCTGCATGCTCTGATAAGAGTCTGGTATGGATTTTAGGGGACCCCATGTGTTTTTTTTTTTAAATTGTGGCATGGGGTTCCCCTCTAAATCCATAATAGTTGCAATTTTTTTTACTATTTATTTACTGGCAAATGTTTTTTTTTTTCTATTCAGCTGTCAGCGGAGAAGCCCAACAGCCCCTCAACGGTTGTTAAGGATGCAAAAGCCGCTCCTTAATAACCAACTTTTACTGCACTTTTACTAATCATACAAAGCTTTGCCCAATCAGGGAGCAGAATGCACTGTGCAGCACGCAATGCATTGTAGGGCATTTGGCGGGGTGAACACTTGCTGAGCATCTTGCAAATTTCCCCGAGCAGAGCGAACAGCCAATGTTTGGCCAAAACGAATGCACGGGCCACACTGTTCACCCAACTCTATTGTCCATTAATAAAATCCAGTTTTGATGAGCCATTTCACAGCAATGTGTTTCTGGCCATGAAATAAAATGCAATCTGTAAGAATTCTGTTCCTGATATAATCCAAACACAGACCCTGGAATCCGGTGAAGTTGGTGCACCTACATCATCATTTATACATATTCTGATGTGAATCCAAAAGCTCTCAGTGAAATGGATGGAACAGATACAAATATTCCAACATCATCTCCACACTTCACACAAAGTGAGTCCGGTGTTTTATCAGAGATATAAGATGTTTTATTTACCTCTCAGCTCCGGAGTCAGTGAGTGTCCGACTTCATCCAGCAGAATCTGATCCACCAGACCCTCACCTATAGAGAAGAATAAAGTAATGCTGGTATGGGACATGTATGATTGAAGCTGACATTTCAAATATAACAAACTACACATTAGAATGATTTCTAGACAGGAGCATACAATTAATGTTATGCTACATGCAGTGTTGCCAACCGCCTGTAGATTTACGGGCAGCCCGTAAAAAAGGGCATTTTTTTTCGGGTGCCTGTAAAAGTCCATAGCAGCTAAAACGTGCCAGTAAAAATGGCGGTCATCGGCTCCGGTCAGGACTGCGCATGTGCAATTCCAGAAATCCCGAGCGGTGAGTGAGAAGATCCGATCCCGACCCTGAGCCGAGTCGGAAGATCACTCCTCCTGCTGCCTCTCAGTGCCGCTGCCCAACCCAAATGACCCAAGGTCACTGCATTTTCCCACCACAGCACCGCCAGCCAGCACCTGACCAGAGCAGACGTGGAGCGATGGATGGATTCTCCTGATTCCTGCCTGCCTCCCTGCTCTGGCTGAGCCTGCAGCTCCTCTGGTGAGTGTGCAGTACGCTTCCAAAAAGAGTCGGGACAGTGAGTGTGTGACTGACACACACACTGTCTCTGGCTCTGCTCACTATGACAGATAGCCACAAGCTGAGCTGCAGGAGTCTCTCTCCTCCCCCCCCCCGGGCCTCGCTCACTCTAAATCCATGACCACTGCGCTGCCAGTCGCTCCTCGGGTGTTGGGTCTCGGTCTGAGTGGCAGCCCACAGGAGTCTCTCTCCCCTGCATATTTGTTTCTTTTTGATGTGTCTACATTCTATTCTGTTATTACACTGATTTCTTACTAAAAACACGACCTTTTGATTTTCTGACTAAGCATTTCTCAATATGGGAAGTCTTTTTTTATTATTATAATAATATGGGATTTAGGATAAGGGACTGAAATTGGTCATAAACGGCTCAAAGTTTGTCAAATTCCTGCTGTCTGTACCACCCAGCTCAACCAAATATGAATAAAAAAATCAAAATGTGGAAAATTGTCAGAAGAAAAGTGATTGCAGCCTATCAAGTGCAGTCACTGTGCGGTTATTAAAGTTTCCTGGGTATCAGGGCTGCTTAAATGCAATACCTGGTAGTAGAAATTAGTTCACTCGTGCTGTGAACAAAATAAATCTATGCGTGAATGGCTAGCCTTATCTTCTCCACTTATATCCAGCACCAGCAAAATAGTCGTATTCTCCACAGAAAGAGGCAGTATAGTGAGCACAAGCAAATTAATAAAAGGTTTGAGATATCAAACAGCATTGCAAAGTATTGTGTAATATTACATAGGTTGAAAAAAATACACAGATCCGTTTTGTTCACCAAATAGAAAAAAATATAGAAAACCTCCATAAACAATATGCCCCTGCTTACATGGTTGGAACCAGAGTTGTTCATGATCACTGGTGTTAGACGAGTGCCGTCAGTGACAGTGCAGTCTTGGAACTAGGGACCCACAATTCCAAATTTTGAATGTAGATTAATGTCCCCTCTGCATGGGCCGTTGTGGATTTGTAATATACAGGTTGTGAGCAGTAAATATAAAATATTAAGATTTATGCAGTACATGACAGGAAAGTGGACTTTATATCCATGACTATTTGGGTTATGCTTCCTTGTTATTGTCATAGTGCAGCACGCTGGGTGGGGTTAGTGACGTCATTATGGTGAACAGAAAGAAGGATGCTTGTTAAATTGAGACTACGAAGTTCCCTGAAGCTCTCAAAGGCACAGTATTGATTTTTTTTCTGTAATGCGCCATATTTTAGTGCACACTTTAATGTGAGTGCAACTCCCCTTTCTGGATGGGCGCAGTGCGACGTGCAGTGTGCACTGGATGGGTGGCAGGAGGTAATGGAGGGATGGTGTGATGGAAACAGAAGGTGATGGGGATGGTGTGATGAAGATGGAGAGATGGTGATGGAGAGATGGTGACAGGAGATAATGGAGGGATGGTGTGATGGAAATGGGAGATGATGGGGATGGTGTGATGGAGATGGGGGGATGGTGATGGAGAGATGGTGACAGGAGGTGATGGAGGGATTGTGTGATGGAGATGAGGGATGATGGAGAGATGGAGACTGAATGGATGGTGTGATGGAGATGAGGGGTGATGGAGAGATGGAGACTGAAGGGATGGTGTGATGGAAACAGGAGGTGATGGGGATGGTGTGATGGAGATGGAGATGGAGATGGAGGGATGGTGATGGAGAGATGGTGACAGGAGGTGATGGAGGGATTGTGTGATGGAGATGAGGGGTGATGGAGAGATGGAGATTGAAGGGATGGTGTGATGGAGATGAGGGGTGATGGAGAGATGGAGACTGAAGGGATGGTGTGATGGAGATGAGGGGTGATGGAGAGATGGAGACTGAAGGGATGGTGTGATGAAGATGAGTGGTGATGAAGAGATGGAGACTGAAGGGATGGAAACAGGAGGTGATGGAGACGGGAAATCTTTAGAACTGGGGACATAAATTCTTGTGATCCTAGTGGCTGCCAGGGATTTCACCTCACTTTCTGTGGTGGTTATGGAACAGAAATTAAGGGGAAATCTCTTCAATTGGACATAGGTGATAAAACTGATGGACTAAATAAACTGCCCTTAATATATCCAAAATAAACCTTAAATCACATTGCTATTTGCATAGTCTACTTGTTTGTAGCCTAAATACTGAAATTTGCACTTAAAGCTGTAATTTTTTAACTTTTGTAAAATGCCAGTAAAAACTTGGCTGTGCCAGTAAACTTTGGGTGTAGGGCCAGTAAATTTCAATCTGGTAGGTTGGCAACACTGGCTAAGTGTAACTCATCAGTCAACTTTTCCATATTCTGACCACATATCAGTTATTCAGTAGTCAAATGATTGTCATCTGAATGTTCTCACTGTTCTAATGTCCTGATTATTTGCAAGCAAAAGGGAAAGGAATCTAGAAAAGAGGAAAGAGAAGGAAAGTCATGAGAGCGGAGAGGACTGTACTACATTTATACCTAGCTAAATATAAAATTGAATTTGAGTCATTTAATAGTTTATTACAATCTTAAGAGAAAACACAAAGTTCTGTTACCTCGCTGCCTGATCTCATCAAGAATCGCCAATAAATGAGGACAATGATGATGTTTCTGTAGCGCAGAGAGACATTCCCAGAATCCAATCACAGCTTCTCTTCCCAGAGTCCCAATATCTTGTAACAAAGTGCGAGAGAAGGAAGACCGATCTTTTTCCATTGACAGGTAATTCTGGAAAATAGATTTGATCATTGTTGCTTTTTTAGCAGTAAGACCCCTTTCACACTGGGGCTGGCGGGCAGTAGCGGTAAATCACTGCTAGTCTCAGCGGGGATTTAGCGCTGTTATAGCGGGCTACGGCGCCGCTATGCAGGCGGGTGCGCGGCACTTTTAACCCCCCACAAGGGGTTAAAACGGGGTCAAGAGTGCCGGCGCTCACCGCTACCGAGGCGGTGTGTAGCTGCTTCGGCAGCGCTTGCCATTCATTTCAATGATGACAGGGGGGGTAGAGGAGAGGTATATTACCGCTCCCCTCACCGCCTCAAAGATCCTGCTTGCAGGACTTTTTGTAACGTCCTGTTGGCGCGCCGCCCGAGTGTGAAAGCACTCAGGGCTTTCACATTGGGGTGGATGGGGGGGGACTTTTGAGGTGCTTTACAGATGCTATTTTTAGCTAAATAGCGTCTGTAAAATGCTCCAGTGTGAAAGTAGCCTAATGTGTTTCATTTTTATATTCGTGTTTCTAACTACAATGTAAAGAATTTGCTGCTTTGGTTTGGAGCCCAGACCCTCCAGCCAGAAAAGCAAACCTGTTCCAGGCCAGCTATTCCTGAATCCTTCCTGAACATTGTATGCTTCTAGCATCTCCACCATCATCTCTATCATTCACATAGTGCTGCTCCTTCAGTATTATTTTATCAACCAATGTGGACACTCGGTTTCATCCGAAATATCACCATACAGGGGATAATGGTAATTTAATATAAGTGAGATTTAACACTGATTGCATTTAATACAATTCCCTTCTGGAGCAATTCGTTGTTTTCACATGTATATTAAAATCAGAATTGTTAGCTATAAAAATGACTTAAAACCCCAAAGAGCATTTTATATTTTTTTGAATGCAGAGGTCCTGTAGATGAAAAACAAATATATTTGTGTGCCTGGTAATCAAATCAATATTTTCAAGAAACAAATACAACAAAATTAATTTTATTTCACATAAAATAATCCCAAAGTGATCGTGGCACATGAAAGTACTGTGAAAGTGATAAGAAATCCACCCAGATCACTTTTAGGCCCCTTTTACACTTGTGCGACTTGTCCTGAGACTTGGGACTGTAAAGCCACATGACAAGTCGTACCCCATGATTTCCAATGAGTACCGTTCATATCTGTGCCACTTCAAGTCTCAGTGACTTCAAAGTAGTCCCTGCACTACTTTGGTCGATGCGACTTGAGGTCCATAGACAGGCATTGCTTCAAGTCGCATCAAAATCACGGCAAAAAAATTGCGGTAAAATTGCGTGAATTTCAAGTGTTAAAGGGGCCTTACAGAAAAGCCACAATCCTCCCACATAAAGCTGAAAAAATCTTATGTCTAGTACTGCAGCCCCGAGCTTCTTCTACCCTCTTCCCACTTTGGACATCTCATACGCCACCAAAGAGCGGAAGAGGGTACATTGTTTAGCATTGAGTACTATGTAAAAAAGATCCCCCAAGCTGTATGTTATTTTAAATTTAAAAACCTCCTACTTCAGGTGTGTTCACAGCAGGGTGGTCTATTGCAGGGAGTTAAATGCATGATATGTCACATGTAAACATGGATTGAGCGGAATGACGCGAACCAGGGACACTCCACCTGGCCACCCCCATCTCCCCCACACTAGCATGGACCTGGCTCGCACGTGACTTGGCTCTCATGTGACCTACTCAGCCAATCCCACCGCTCCAGAGGACGAATCCGTTGATGCGGATCGCCTGCACGGCTGACTTCAGTTTGCCACTTCCCAGCATCAGGGATTATCTCCAACTGACACAGGCCGGTAGACCCAGTGAAGATTGGTGAGATCTTTTTGGATTCCTTCGTGCCTATTAGATGGGGTTCGCCCGACTGCATGGAGCAATGACTGAGTGATGTATCCTAGGTCACTAATTACTACATGACTACCCAAAAGGGTAGTCTTGATATTACGGACTATTATATGTTCATTTAAACTTTAGAGCCAGCCACTTGAGCCATCTGAAATCACAGACTGCTAGTCCATTCCATGGGAATATTTTCCTACACTCCCCTTCTCGGACTTCAGGCCATGCCATTAACCCCTATCCAGTGCAGCTTGCCTGGATTATAACTGCATCCAATTTCCTCAGAGTCTGTGTAAAGCATGTGTAGGACGTGTGTGGTGGTGAACGGGTGTATGTAGCCGGCTGTATCTGCCCCTGTTTCAAATTGACAAAGTTGTCATTTTTAATCTATGCATTTGTGGTGGCAATTTTTTTGCTATCTGACTTTTAATTCAATCCAATAAACCATACTTTTTAATGGTCTGAGTGTCCCCTTATGGCAGGGGTAGGCAACTTCTGGCCCTCCAGCTGTTGTGGAACTACATTTCCCATGAGGCATTGCAAGGCTGGCAGTTACAATTACTGCCAGAGGCATGATGGGACATGTAGTTCTGCAAATAGCTGCAGGGCAGCAGGTTGCCTCGTGTCTTCACTGGTTGTTTTCTATGGATTGCATTCAGGCAGCCCATTCATTATCTAATGCACAACACACAAAATACACCCCTGTGCCACATTTGTTTAGAGCAGAGATATGCAATTAGCAGACCTTCAGCTGTTGTAAAGCTACAAGTCCCATCATGTCCTCTGGGTGTCATGCTTGTGGCTGTCAGAGTCTTGCTATGCCTCATGGGATTTGTAGTTCTGCAACATCTGGAGGTCCAATAATTGCATATCCCTGGTCTAGAGTGTATACAGTACACTGCAGCTTTGTTGGGGAGATGGATTCGGGTGGAGGTGAAGGTGAGTAAAAAAATGATGGTCAATCTCAAGGTACCCTTTAAAATTATAGACAATTATAGACAATCTCACAGGGACGGTAGCGCTTTAAAAAAAATGTTTTTATTTTTTAAATTTATTTAATTTAATTTATTTATTTAACACTGTTAAGCCTTGTGTGGGGAACGGTGTCAAATGCTTTTGTAAAATCCAAATATACCATGTCCACAGCCACCCCTCTGTCCAAGGTATTACTTACCTCCTCATAAAAAGAAATCACGTTTGTTTGGCAACTTCTGTCTTTCATTAATTAATTCTGTCTGTTGCTTAAAATATTTTTTTTTCCAGCAAGAACTCATCTATGTGGTCTTTTACTAAACTCTCCAATATCTCCCCGACTATAGAAGTTAAACTAACTTCTATAGTTAAGGGATCAAAGTCTTTACCAAGTAACTATAATTACTTGGTAAAGACTTTGATCCCATTTTAAATATGGGCACTACATTGGCCCTACGCCAATCCAGTGGTACTATTCCAGTCATTAACGAGTCCCTCGTGAAAGAGCTCAATTCTTTTAGGATCCGTGGATGGATGCCATCTGGTTCAGGTGATTTATCCACCTTTATTCTGTCTAAATACTTCTGGACCATTTCACTTTTGAGCCATTGTGGATCATTAGGCGCTGTCATTACCACTTCCATTATGAACATGAGCCCCCCCATCCTCCTTTGTATACACAGAGCTGAAAAAAGTATTTAATACATTTGCCTTCTCTTTGTCCCCAGTCACGCACTCTAGATTATTTTGTAAAGGGCCTACATGCTCAGACCTGACCTTTTTACTATTAATATAGTTGAAGAATTTTTTGGGGTTTGTCAGACTAGCTTTTGCAATCTGCATTTGTTTTGAATTTTTGTGTCCTTGATTTCCTTTATACATATTCTGTTATATTCTTCGTAACATTTAAACAATGATAGTGTTCCTTAATTTTTATATTTTTTTTAAACCTCTTTTCTTATTATTTATAGCTTTTTAACTTTGGCCGTGAGCCACAACATAGGTTTTATTTTTAGCCTTTTAAACGTATTGCCCATGGGAATATACTTTGCAGTGAGATCATATACAGTCTTTTTGAAGAATTCCCATTTCTGTTCTGTGTTCATTGATGTTAATATTCCCTCCCAGTCTAAGTCTTGGAGAGCAGCCCTCTTGCTTGGAAAATTTGCTCTCTTATTTTTTTAAAATCAGGTTAAAGGTTATTTAGATGACACAGCAAAAAACAACAATTCAAAAAGAATTCAAAGCATATTTGGTATACACTATGTATTACAGTAGTGACCCTTCAGGAATACATACCATACCATACCATACCATACCAAACTATTTAAAGACGTATTACCATTGTAACATTTTGCATGCATTGAAGACAATTTTAACAGAAACAGGTATTGGGCATACTCAACTCAGGTCATTATAGCAACGTATTTAGACATATCCTTACAGTAGTAGCCTATTCATCACCAGGTCTACCGGGGCTAGTCCCGGGTAGGCTAACCAATTCCCCCACACTTTTTCAAATTTTAATTGACTGTCCCTATATCGGTATATTAGTTTTTCCATCCTGAGCACCTATCCCATTTGCTCTATCTACATTCGGAGCGAGGGAAGAGCGGGGGAAACCCAGTGTTGCAGTAGAAGTTTACGGGCCTGGAGTAAAGCTTGCGTGGTTGCCTCTTTTGCATATTTGTCTTCAATCACAGCATCCAATATACTCAAAATACACTGTTTAGGATTTAAAGTAATAGACAGCTGCAAGGCAGGATTAATCATGGAGATGACCGAGCTCCATTATTGATGGAGCTTCGGACATCTCCATAATAAATGTATTAAATCTCCCACACCCACTCCACATCTACCACACATGGGATCTGGAAGCAGCCCCATTGAGTGTAGTCCAGACGGAGTATGGTGGACTCTCAATAAAATGTACAACTGAGTAAGCCTCTGTGTTACGTTAAGTGAACAGATACATACTGCCTCTAAGGCCTTCTCCCATAATTCCCCAGGCATCTCTCCCACATCTCTCCCATTTTCACATGCAGAGCTAGGGAAATTTTCCAAGCGACCCCCCAAGAAGCATGGCATAGCAATTGGATATATATCCTTTTTATACAGGTTACTTGCTGTATGAAATGAAATATTGGGGTAGAAGATAATGTTGCATCCCAAAGTGATTGTTGGACTGCTACTATTGTATATAGTAGAATAGCCTGTTAGCTGGGATGTCATATATTACTCTTAGCCGGGAGAATGGGAGAAGCTTCCCATTATCCAGAATATGTTTGAGATGTGTCACTCCATATGGTTTCCAGAGGGAAGCATGCAGTATTTTCTGGGTATGTAAGGTTCCCCCATATGGGAATGAATTCCGTGTACCCGTCTACCTTCTGTATGTATTTAACTTTATCCCAATTTTTTTGTATAAGTCTGTAAGTCGGACATTTTTTGTTCGGCTTACAGAACAAGTGAGCTTCCAAACCCTCTGCCAGAGAGGTGGTCCCAGCGTCATGTAGCAAGATTTACAGCGTGGAATCAGAGATTACCTCCCCCGAGGAGGTGTTTTCCCGTAAGCCCCCTATCAGATGTTGGAGTTGAGAGGCAATATAGTATATCCAAGGATTTGGGAGAACGAGACCCCCCATCCTTCGGCTTCTGCAGCTGTTCAAGTTTAATGCGGACGCATCCTCCTTTCCATAGTAGAGTTCTAAATATAGAGTTCACTATTCAAAAGATTTTTAGAGGGATAACTACTGGGGAATTATGAAGGAAATAAAGTAGTTGGGCCATAAATATAATTTAATTAAGTTGGCTCTTCCCGCCACAATGTGTTCCATCATTTAATCTTGTCCCTGAATCTGTTAAGTAATGGGATAATATTTAAGTCACAGTAATCAGTAATCTGGGTTGAAATTATAATTCCTAGGTATTTATATGTGGATACCACAGGTACAGGGCAGGATGGTAATAAAGAAGGAGTGTCCTCCTAATCCAGCGGCAGTAACGCAGATTTGGACCAGTTGATCGTTAGCCCTGAAAATCTACCAAACTTTAAAATGACCGTCATAGTATTACGTAAAGAATTATCAGTATCCCCCCATAGCAAGAGCATATCGTCCGCATAAGAAGAAGTTTCTCATGCAGCTGTCCATATTTGAACCCCGTTATTCCCTGATGGGCTCTAATCTGTTCCACCAGCGGTTCTATTGCCATGGCAAAGAGGAGTGGCGATAATGGACATCCTTGTCGGGTACCTTGTCCAAGTTCAAAAGGTGCAGAGACCTTGTCGCCTTCTCTAATTGTAGCTTGTGGTCTGTGATATAGGAGCTGGACCCACGATATAAATTTAGCCCTAACAAACAACCTTCTAATATTGATCGCTGTGGACTTATTGGGAATAAAGCCTGCTTGATTGGGATGAATTATATCCACTATAATTGTATTCAGTCTTCTGGCCAATGTCTTGGCCAGAATTTTGATATCTGTTTGGTGGAGTGAAATGGGTCTGTATGAGGAAAGTTCAGTTGCCGCTTTACCCGGTTTCAGCAGTAGAATGATGCAGGCCCTAGACATCGACTCAGGAAGTCTACGCTCAGAGCTGGCCGCATTACATAAAGCAAGGAGCCTAGGCAGAAGAAATTCAGCGTAATTTTGATAAACCTCCATAGGGATTTTATCATGCCCTGGGGCTTTGGAGTGTGGGAATGCCTCAACTGCCTCCTGAAGCTCCTTCAGCATCAGAGGGGCATCCAAACATTGCCTCTGGGTAGCCGAAAGGAAAGGCAGGGAAAAGGATGATAAGTAATCATACAATTCCTCCTGAGTGCAAGACACCCTGGAGGCACATAGATCAGTATAGAAATGCACCAGTTAATCCATGACAGCCTCTGGTGTGTTAACCATATGGCCATCCGGCAATTCTATAGCTCCTATGGCTGGGGCTGAGGGGCGGACATGAACTATTTTTGCTAGTAGGGGTCCGGTTTGCTCCCCTGCCTCATAAAAAGTAACCTTGGAAAAGAATTGTTAGAGCTAACCACTTTATCCAGTGCGTCTTGTCCCGAAAGCCAAGAGGTTTTAGTTTGTTCTGATGGGACAGCCAAATACTCCGCCTTTAGTCTGCTAACCAAATCAATGAGTTGTGTTTAATAGGCCCTTGAATTTGTTTTGATCTTAGTGATGGCTGAAATGAAAATTCCGCTTAAGTGGCATTTAAAGGCATCCCACATTATGAGTTTATCATCATATTGAGCATTGTCGATAAAAAAGCGCTCTATTTGTCTCCTGATAGAGTTGTCTACCGGGAATAATTGCAGTCAGAAATCGTTCAAACGCCATGGAGCCAGAGCCAAGGTGTCTCGGGGCTGTGCCGTAATCCATGTAAACGATGGAGAGTGGTCAGAAATCCCTCTTATACCATTTTGAACTTTTACTACTAAGGACAGGGCCGCTGCATTCCCAATGCACGACAAAGATGTATGGGTTTTGGAGACACAAGAAAATTGAGTAATTCCCGGGTGCTTTATCCTCCACATATCTATCCATCCCATGTCATTAAGAAATCTAAAATCTAAAGTGAGAGCTGGGGGTATGTTTATCCACTCTAGGGTCCATTACTCCATTAAGGTCTCCCAGGATGTAGAGAGGAAGATTAGGCCTGGAAAGAATAAAGGCCACGAGCTCCCTCAGAACGCATTCTATATGGTAAATCTTATAGTACAAAAATAAAAAAACAGCCTTCTCCATCAATCAATGCATTTATCTCCTGAAAGGACAAGGCTTTGTGTACCAATACACTCACCCCCCTGGAGTATGAGGAGTGGGTGGAGTGGTAAGCATGACCCACCCATGAGTATTTTAAGCAGCCTATCGAGTCTTTTATCCAATGTGTCTCTTGTAAGCCTACAATAGCCGGGTGATATTTTTGCAGGTAAGTATTTACCATTGTTCTCTTAAGGGGTGTGCCCAGTCAGGAGATAATAGGGACTTCAGCCATATTGAAAGTGAAACATGTGCGCGGGACAGAAAGGAAAACTGTCCATAGGGGAATTATCCATGTTCATGGTCAATAAACATAGTGATAGGTTCCAGTAGTACCAGATATGGGTATCTAGGTATATTTCCATGTTGTGGCATCCTTGCAAAAAAATCAAGTAGAAAAACAGTGTTCAAACTTGCAGAGCACAACGGTGCCCACCAACATGTAAACTCCGCTATAACCACCCAGTCTTGGTTATACAAAACAGTAAACAAACTTTGTGATTCATCCAGCATTGTGAGCGGGTTACGCCCACTCCCAGTCCCTGCGTACTGCACCATTCGGCGTAGATCAGTTCCCTTTTGCATAGCATATCCAAAGCTCAAAAGTATAAGGAGTATAACCTTAGTTTCCCATGAATAATGTGTCCCTGGCTAGGGTGTGTTTTGAAAAATAAAGTAATATGTATTGACTCAGATCCAGATAGATCAGGCTTTGGCGTCCTCTCGAGGTCAGTGTCGCAGGGATGGCTCATGCACATCAAGCCAATCCGACGCATCAGTTGCAGTGAAGAAGTGAGTGCGGCCATTAGCTGTAACTCATAGTCGAGCTGGATAGAGCATTGCATAGGGCAGCCCAATTCTCCACAGCCTCTGCTTGACATCAAAGAATTTGGCCCATTGGCGTTGCACCTCAGCTGAAAAGTCGGGGTAGAATGACACTTTTGCACCGTTGTATTGTATATTCGGTCTCTCTCTTGCCAGGTGCAGCACTTTCTCCCTGTCACAGTAGTGAAGAAGCCGGCCCAGCATTGGGCTGGATGCATTGCCCGGCAGGGCTCTAGTGGGAACTCTGTAAGCTCTTTCAAAGGTGAATAATGGCATGAAGGTATCTTTCAGGAAAATTTCCAGCAACCAGGATTTGATGAATTCTATGGGTCCCTGCCTCCATTTTCTCCGGTAGCTCCACTATGCGGACATTATTCTGACGCAGTCATTCTAAATGTCGTCAGCTTTATCTTTGTTTTCATGTGCCATACGGGCATTAGAGCGTGATTCTGTTATCAGAGGTGCCATTTGATCTTCTATATCACTAATACAGCTCTCTGTGGCAGTGGTGCATTCACGGATCTTTTGCAGATCCTGTCTGAGAAGGGCAACTTCCTCCATCAGTCCCCCAGCCGGTTTTTAACTGTATTAACAGAGGCTGTACATTTGTGCACCGCACTCAATATTTGACTTAATGTCGGCTGCTGTTCTCCGTCCATGGACTCCTCAGAGCATACTGTGAGGCTTACTGCATGAGGATACCCAGCTTCAGCCTCTTCCCCATGGTCAGACTCCGTCTCTGCGAATAGTTCTGGGGAATGGAGGCTTTCCTAGTTTGTTTTGTGCCCCTTAAGGACAGTGAGCTTTTTAGTGTAGTATAGGACATCCCCCTGGTTATCTTTACCCATTGCTTTGGGCTTTTTATTTTGGGTACCTGTTTCCTTGGGCTTGTCTTGTCCTTTATCTGTCTTCAGTGTTTGTGGTGTTGCAGCGTCACTGGCGCCATGTTGAAGCCCAGAGGCCCCCACGTCCTCCTTGTTTTTACGGGACATGGCAGCCATGGAGCAGGTCACTGGTACCAGAGCAATTCTTGCAGAGAGAGTAAGCGAATGGTACCAGTCTGTGTAGTTCTGTGTAGCCGGGGAGAGGATAGGTATCAGGATATGTAGAGGGAGCTCTATGAGAGGCTTCTGCTCACATGCCCATCATGGCCACGCCCCCGAAAATTTGCTCTCTTAAAGTTAAGTGTTTTTATTTTTCTTGTATGTGTGTTGCTTACAGCTAACATTAAATGCAATCATGTTATGGTCACTGCTACCCAGATGTTGTTTTATATCAATATTGGTAATAAGCTCTTCATGGTTTGAGATTACCAGGTCCAGCAGAGCATCATTCCTAGTTGGGGCCTCAATAAACTGGAATTGTCCTGTAATAGGTTTATACATTTTCGCCCTTTAACTGTCCCAGCAGTGCCATTACTCCAGTTAATTTCTGGGTAATTAAAAATCCCCCCATTATTATCACTGTCCCAGCCCTTGCAGCCCTTTGCATCTGTGCAAGGAGCTGAGTCTCCACCTCTTCTTTAACACTGGGAGGTCTATAACAAACTCTAATGATAACCTTTGTAGTGTGCACACCCATATGCAGATCTACCCATAATGCTTTAGACTTATCACACTCTCCATCAACTAGGTCCTCATTCACACTCGCTTTGAGATCACTTCTCACATAGAGACAGACACCCCCACCCTTCCGTTTTACCCTGTCTTTCTGAAAGAGCATAGCCAGGAATATTAATAGCCCAGTCATGTGAAGAATGAAGCCAAGATTCAGCAATACCAATTAAATCATAGTTCTCCTCATGCATCAGAGCTTTCAACTCACCTATTTTGCTTGGCAGACTTCTGGAATTGGTGAACAAACACTTTAATTCATTGTCACATTTTGCACATGTATGTTGAACATTTTTATTTTAGAACAAACAGCACCATTTCCAATGGTTGTTTGTAACATGGGAACCTTCATATCATTTGTCATAGCCTTCCCCCCATCTTTCCCCATTCCACCCACCAATAGGGGCTGACCCCTGTCTGCCCCATTATAATCTAATTCACCCTCCCCCTCAATCCTAGTTTAAATACTCCTCCAGCCTTCCCATAAACCTCTCCCACAGTACAGCAGACCCCCTTCCATTTAGGTGCAAACCATCTTTAGCATATAGGTTGCACCCCAATGAAAAGTCAGTCCAGTGCTCTAAAAACCCAAATCTCTCCTCCTTACACAAGGTCTTTAGCCATGCATTCAGGGCTCTAATCTCCCCCTGCCTTTCCTGTGTTGCGCATGGCACAGGCATTATTTCAGAGAATATCGCCTTGGGTGTCCTCCCCTTCAACCTGCAGCCTAGTTCTTTTAATTGGTTCTTAAGGAGCCTCCACCTTCCATATATTCTGTCATTGGTTCCAGCTGGGTCATGCTCAGCCCCTCCCAGTAATTTATCAACCCTATCCACAACATGCCGAACCCTGGCACCAGGGAGAGGGGAAACCATTTGGTTGAGGCGATGCTGGTGACAAATGATACCATCAGCCCTTATGATTATAGAATCTCCTATTACCACCAAGTGTCTAGGCCTACCTGCACTACCCTCACCACCCCTACTAGATGGGCTTCTCTCCTGGCCGTTAGGGGGAGCAGTGACATCTAGAGCTGCCACCTCTAAGCTTGCCACCCCACATCTTCACCCAACTTGGCAAATCTGTTAGGGTGCTTAAACCCAGGGCAGGCCTTCCTTTTCTGTGAACCCCTACCACTCCCTCTAACTACATTAACCTATCTTCCTACCTTATAATCCTGACTTACCCCTCCACCCTCCTCATTAACCCTACTAGCCACCTGTTCAGTGAGCAGAGGACCCCTTTCAAGGCTGTCAGTCATCTCTAATGCGAGCTTCCAGAAGGGCAATCTGCTCACATCTGTCGCAGCGATATTCATCCTGGAGCTGCTGCCCCATTGTTGTATACATTAGGCACACTGTGCACTGTACAAAGCCTTCAATCTTGCTAGCACACATATCATATGAATTCATTATTACTTTAAGGCCAATTGATAATAATCTTTCACAAGGTTTACTTGTATTTGTTCACATAAAGCAGATGTGATCCTACAGTTGTGCTCATAAGTTTACATACCCTGGCAGAATTTATGATTTCTTGGCCATTTTTCAGAGAATATGATCAACTGTGTTTACTCTTTTTAAGTCATAATGACAACAGAAACTACCCAAATGACCCTGATCAAAAGTTTACATACCCTGGTGATTTTGGCCTGATAACATGCACACAAGTTGACACAAAGGGGTTTGAATGGCTATTAAAGGTAACCATCCTCACCTGTGATCTGTTTGCTTGTAATTAGTGTGTGTGTATAAAAGGTCAATGAGTTTCTGGACTCCTGACAGATCCTTGTTTCTTTCATCCAGTGCTGCATTGACATTTCTGGATTCTGAGTCATGGGGAAAGCAAAACAATTGTCAAAGGATCTGCGGGAATAGGTCGTTGAACTGTGTAAAACAGGAAAGGGATATAAAAAGATATCCAAGGAATTGAGAATGTCAGCAGTGTTCAAACTCTAATCAAGAAGTGGGAAATGAGGGGTTCTGTTGAAACCAAACCACGGTCAGGTAGACCAACTAGCGTTATGAAACTGAAACTAAAGTCTGCCGGGGTATGTAAACTTATGAGCACAGCTGTATGACCCAGTTGTATCCAGTATCTAACTGTGTGTGCATTGTTTTCTGACAATCCAATTAAATAAAGTTATTTATAAAAAATAGCCAAACATACAATTTAACCCCTAGGCCTTGACCGCATGCAAATATGCGGCCTCTTAGTGGCTGGGCCTTGGCACCGCATATTTGTGTGCATTAGCGCCGATAGAGCTGTGCCGAGAGTACGCGCCCTGTGCGCTCCCAGCACAGTGACCGGTGGCTCACGAAAAGCTCCTGATTGCTTCTCGTGATTGAGAGTTTTCCGATCATGTGACCCCCATGACAACCAATCACAGTGGTCACAAGCCCCGCTTCATCTCCCAGAATGCCAAACCTCTTAAAGGGCTAGCGGTAGATAGCACCAAGGGGTTCATTTCTTTATCACTGACCCCAGAGACTTTCAGAGATCAGAGAATTTGGAACACAGAGGTCGGTGTGATCACCATAATAACAGCTAGTTCCCATTACTCATACATATTTTGCTGGAGGTCATTTATAAATCTCTCTTTCTTACATCTGTATCTATCACATTCCGAGATTTTAGTTCTTCCAGGATGGAGTGAGGGTTCAGGTTCTCCAGGATGTGGATCAGGTCATCTCTGTAATACTCGTATATCCTCCTCAGTGATGGATCATCATATGCAGACAGCTGCTGGGAAAAGCTGACGTCATCTAGAAAAACATCCAGAAAATACTTTTACAAGTCCAAGAAAATTCCCTATAATTACATCTTCTTTGTTTCATATTCATGTTCTAATACTCAATATACATTGAGGTTTAAGGATGATGACACAAAATTCTAAACGCTTAAATTCTTTCCTTTTTATTTGTTCATGTGTGCAAGAAAAATGTGCCAACACATTTCAGGGGTCCTAACTGCTTCAACACTGAACACATTCACCCCCTTCCTGCCCAGGCCAATTTTCAGCTTTCAGCACTGTCAAACTTTGAATGACAATTGCGCGGTCATGCTACACTGCACCCATAAGAAATGTTCATCATTTTTTTTCCCACACAAATAGAGCTTTCTTTTGGTGGTATTTTATCACCACTGTGTTTTTAATTTTTTGCTAAACAAAAAAAGACCAAAAATTTTGAGAAGAAAACGTGTTTATCTTCGCTTCACTTATAAAATTTTGCAAATAAATAAGCTTTCTTCATGAATTTAGGCCAAAATGTATTCTGCTACATTACTTCAGTAAAAATAACCCAAATCACTGTATATTAATTAGTCCGTAGGAAAGTTATAGAATCCACAAACTATGGTATAAATATCTAAAAATCCTGATGTACTGATCTCATTTCTTGAGGCCTAAAAACACCAGGACAGTACAAATACCCCCCAATTGAACCCTTTTTGGAAAGAAGACATACATAGTAACATAGTTGGTAAGGTTGAATAAAGACAACAGTCTATCCAGTTCAAGCTGTGAAGGTCTATGTGTGTGTAGGAAAATCATTTCCCATATGCCCATATATTGTTTTCGCTAAGACGCACACCCAAAAGTATCCATACTCCTGCCGACACCACCGATTGCGGAAGAGAGTTCCACATCCTTACCGTCCTGACAGTCAAAAACCCCCTATGCAGCTTAAGGTTAAACGGCTTCTCTTCCAGTCTCATTGAGTGGCCCCATGTCCTCTTACCAGGGCTGCTGTTAAAAACCACGGGGCCCCGTACAGCCTACCTGGCAGGGCCCCCCAAAATAATATTTTCACTAAAATCATAATTAGCGCACACACATATAACAGGGAACCTGTGTGAATTATGCCAGGGGGGCACAGAGGGGAGATCAGAAGCAGGAAGAACAGGGAGGGGGATCAGTGCGGGGGAAGCAATTACAGGAACAATGTCCTTTATCTGTGTCTCTCCCTGCAGCAGCTGAAATCCAACAGGAGGGGGAGAAACCATCTTTCAGCTGTGCAGAGAGCCACACAGGGCATCCTTCTGTAATTGCACCTCCATCCAACCGCACCCATTCCCCCTGCTAGTCGGGCCCCCCTGTGTGCCTGGGCCCCCTACAGGAGGACTGGTGTTCCCCCCCTATCAGCGGCCCTGCCTCTTACACTCTCTGAGACTGAATAGTTTCCTACCTATGCTGGGATCACTGTTACGCTATTTGTATCATATCTCCTCTCAAGTGTCTCTTTTCCAGGGAGAATAAATGTAGCGCTTGCAGTCGTTCCTCATAATTGAGGTCTCCCAGTCCCCATATTAATTTGGTTGCCCTTCTCTGTACTCTCTCCAGCTCCAGCACATCCTTTCAGAGGATTGGATACCAGAAATGGACGGAATACTCCAGATGCGGCCGAACCAGAGTTTTATAAAGTGGCAGTATAATCATCTTATCTCTGGAGTAAATTCCATTTTTAATGCATGCTAATATTCTGTCAGCTTTGGTAGCTGTAGCTTGACACTGCATTCTATTGCTTAGTCTGTCTTCTACTAGGACCCCTATCCTTCTCCATCCTGAAAGCCCCAAGGGATCCCCCCATAAAGAGTAACTTGCATTTATATTTTTACCCCCCCGCCCAAAGTGCATTACCTATCACTTGCCCACTCCATTACTTTACTCAGGCCCTCTTGTAAAGCTTCTATATACTGCTGTGTTGTTATTGCCCTGCATATTTTTTATGTCATCAGCAAACACTGAGATTGAGCTATTTCCCATCATGTCTATATCATTTATAAATAAATTAAACAGAATTGGTCCCAGGACAGAGCCCTGGGGAACCCCACTTACCACTCTAGACCATTCTGAGTATACATTATTTATCACAACCCTTAGCCAGTTTTCTAACCTGGTACATACCCTGTGGTCCATGCCTACAGACCTAAGCTTGTAGGTTAAGCATTTGTGGGGGACTGTACCAAATGCTTTTGCAAAATCCAGATAAACCACATCCCCCGGCCTTTCCCTGTCTAGATGGCAGCTCACTTCCTCGTAGAAGGTTAATAGGTTGGTTTTGCAAGAGCGACCTTTCGTAAACCTGTGCTAATTACTGCTAGTGATAATATTTTCATCAGCAAATTCTTGGATATCGTCTCTTATCACCCCCTCAGATAGTTTACAAATTACTGACGTTAGACTGACAGGTCTATAGTTCCCAGGAATAGATCTTTGCTCTTTTTTGAATATTGGTACCACGTGGGGTTTTCGCCAGTCAGCCTGTCAGTATGCTGTCCATGAAGATTAGGAATAGCCGTCTGGCTATAACCTGGCTGAGTTCTTTAAGGACTCTCAGGTGTAAGCCATCTGGTCCCGGTGATTTATCTATGTTAAGCTTCTCTAATCCTTTCTGGATTTTGGCCTCTTTTAGCCACAAGTGTAGATCCTGTGGCGTGCTACTAACAATACAGTCGTGGTCAGTATACCCCTCCTTTTCCTGTGTGAAGAGGAGAAGAAATCATTTAGTACAACTGCCTTCTCCTTGTCATCTGTAACCACCTTCCCTTTCTCGTCCTTAATGGGGCCTATGTGTTCTGTCCTCACCTTTATACTTTCAATATGTTTAAAAAAATTCTTGGGATTGTTTTTACTCTCCTCCGCTATGTGTCTCTCATAGTCTTTTTTAGCCATCGTGATTGTGTTCTTACACCTCACATTGCATTGCTTGTATTGTTTGAATGCTGACACTGACCTCTCTGCTTTGTACTTTTAAGACAGTCCAAAATATTTATTGAGAGGCATGGCAAGTTTTTTGAAGTTGTAATTTTTTGTCCAATTCTTTTGGAAAATGAAGAAATTAAAAACAAAATCACAATTTTGTTTGCATACTGTCACCAGTGAAGAATAGCATTATCATATAACTGGTGTGGCGGTGATCAGGGACACTGACTGGTGGCAGAATGTAAAAAAAAAAAAAATAATTTTTATTAACTTAATAAATCTTCTTATTTAAGATTTCTTTTTTTACCCAGTGTAACCAAAGCAATACCATAGTAACACTGTACCACTCTGGTGGAGTGATCAGAATTTTTTTTTTACACATTACGATTGCTTATATCAGTGAATGTCATTGGAGTAAGCAACCATTTTTACCAAATGAAACTGATTAATTTCTTGTCTTTTGTTGTGACTAGCTGTGATTGGCCAAATCTAGTCACATGGTATAGATGGGCTGTAATTGGCCCTGTCTATTCTATGTGATCACTGTGACCAATCACAGCTAGCAACACAATTGTATAAAATGGATGGCATGAAAGGAAGCAATCCATTGTTTACTGTTGTCATGTGATCTTGTGATTGCTCCCAGCAATCCCATGATACTGGTATCAGTAATCAGTCATCGGCTGTGTCCGTTGTGACAAATCTCACAGCAGAGCAGCCCCAAGAGTGGCGCCTTCTGGGAGGACATCATATAACATCCACTCAGGAGGACAAAAGGCACGCCAGGCTGTGTAACTGCTGGGCAGGATTGTATTAAAATGCTCCCTTCGTCAGGACTGAGTAATAGATCGCATACAGGGGAATGTATTTTAAAAAAAATTGTAAAATAATAATAAAATGTTTTTTATTCAATTAAATAAAAAAATAAAATCACCTGTATGCAGTCTATTACTTAGTCCTGACAATGGGGAAATGTTAACACAGTACAATACATCAGTATACATTTGTATAATATATATGTATATATATATATATATATATATATATACACTGTGTGCAGAATTATTAGGCAAATGAGTATTTTGACCACATCATCCTCTTTATGCATGTTGTCTTACTCCAAGCTGTATAGGCTCAAAAGCCTACTACCAATTAAGCATATTAGGTGATGTGCATCTCAGTAATGAGAAGGGGTGTGGTTTAATGACATCAACACCCTATATCAGGTGTGCATAATTATTAGGCAACTTCCTTTCCTTTGGCAAAATGGGTCAAAAGAAGGACTTGACAGGCTCCAAAAAGTCAAAAATAGTGAGATATCTTGCAGAGGGATGCAGCACTCTTAAAATTGCCAAGCTTCTGAAGCGTGATCATCGAACAATCAAGCGTTTCATTCAAAATAGCCAACAGGGTCGCAAGAAGCGTGT
>BLSH010296003.1:132999-153718 GCA_018402905.1 Glandirana rugosa
ACCTGGGGTTACTGGTTGCTTGTGGGGGTCTATTGTTGCTGGGGAGGTCTTCTGTTGCTTGTGGGTGTCTATTGTTGCTGGGATGGGAATTTTGTTGCGGGGGTGTCAATCGTTGCTAGGAGGGATGTACTTTTGAGAGAGGGGTCTATTGTTATTGGCTGCTGGGGAGTCTGTTGTTGCTGGAGGAAATCTATTTTTTGCAGGGAGGCATATTGTTGCTGAGGAAGTCTATTATTGCTGGTGGGGGATTTTGTGTTGCTGGGGGTGGATCGCATGTTGCTGGGGGGTTAATTGTTGCTGGGGGGGATCTACTGTTGAGTGAAGGGTCTAATGTTATATGCTACTGGAGGCTCTATTGATGCTGGCTGCTGGGAGTCTGTTGTCATTGGGGTCCATTGTTGCTAGATCTATTTCACTGATTTTCTTATTATAATGAAAAAATTCCATACAAATTACTTAGAACCACAAAATAATACTTGGTTCCGTATTTTCTAAAAGGGGTGGTAATGAGAACGGTGCTCAGAGGTGGGTAGGGGGCGGAGACAAGGGGTTACTCAGAAGGGAGGAGTTCCTGCACCTATTCTCTGAGAAAAAAAGCCCTGATTGTATTTAGTCTACTTTCATTAAATATTGAATTCTCCCTCCTCTAGGTTTTCTTTTACTGGCTACAATCTTCACATGTGGTCTCTCCCCCTCCAACCAGAACAGCAGATAAACATATTGCCCTTACTTGCTTCATATGTTCATTACTGAACTGTACACACATCCCATAATGACACTGTATTCTGCTGTTATCAGTATTAGAAATATTCCTCCTCCTGCAGCGTTTCTAACAACATTCAGTGCTTGTATGATATATGTGAGCACATCCCTAACCACCACAGAAAGAGCCAAGACATGATGCTTTACATCGGCATGAGAAGAAAAAAAAGTGCAGCGCTAACTTACTAATCAATAACACAATAAAGGTGGAGCCCTAGAGTCTAATGTATGGTAATCTCAATAAACTTCTGGCCTCTGTGATATGTAACTTCACATATAATACACATCACACTGAAAATAAGACATAACAATGAAACTTAGCAGGGATGGTGGAAAACCCTCCTATAGATATTTGCCATACAGATTAACTTCAAGTGCAATAATTCCAGTGACGTGATTCTACATGTAATACATATCTGAAGGAGAATAAGACATAACAAAAGTATCACACTTAGCAGGGGTGGTGGAAACCTCCCACCAGATATTTGAAATACAAATCAACTTCAACAAACTTTTTAGTTGGGAGATTCCCACCATTATTGCACTTTGGAATTTTTTGGGTTGTTACAATGAATTTTATGTTTTAGTTACTGTTAAAAGTAAAGTGAGCCCAATGTTTTTGTATAATGTGAAAGATGATGTTACGCCGAGATTCGTGAGAGAATCACGATCTTTATTCTAAGAAAAAGAATCGTGATTCTCATTTTAGCCAGCTCTAGAACACGTTAAACTAATTTTAATGAAACCAAAATGATATTTAATGAAAACTAAACTAAACTATAAGAATTCCATAACGAAACAAAATTAGTAGCATAAGGAATCTATCCGAAACTAAACAAATTTTTCCGTTCTGCACATGACTACTTCAGGAATACTACCTGTGTTTTTGTTTTTTTTATATATTTTTTTTCGGATTTGTATTTTAGCAAAAAGTAAGAGATAGGTTTTTTTTTGCAAAATTGTCGCTATTTTTTTGTTTCTAGCGGTGATCATAAATGACGCAGAGGGGATCAAATACCACCAAAAGAAAGCTCTATTTGTGGGAAAAAAAGGACGCACATTTTGCTTGGGTACAATGTCGCACAACCGCGCAATTGTTAGTTAAAGTGACACAGCGGCGAATCGCAAAAAGTGCTCTGGTCCTAAAGGGGGAAATCCTTCCGGGGCTGAAGTGGTTAAACACATAAACAGACACCTTGGCTTTTTATATTTGGATGAGAGGTACATAAAGTACAAAAACTGAATATCACAAAAATACTGACAATCCATACAAAACTAGACCCAACTATATACAGGACTATAGGATTCTATATCATACAGATCCCTCTTATTTAGGGTTGCCACCTTTTCTTCAAGCCAAACCCGAAACGATTTAGCAGCACACGGCACGGCACCCCAACTGCGGCATGATTTTGCCGCAATTGTCGTCTGACAAATCGCAGCAAAATCACGCAAACAGAATTGTGGGAGAAGTTTCGCTCCAAGATTGGGGTGAAATTGAAAGTAAAGGGATCGTAAGCATGTCCTGCGATTTGAGCGGATTAGGGAGCAGTGGGCAGAATCACTGAGATTCTGCCTGCAATCCGGAATGCCTATATGTGAATAGAGCTGTGAGTCTTATGCACAAAATGCAGGGGACAGGAGTGTGTAATGCATATTAGGAGTCATGAGTACAAAACAAAAAGAATGCAGGAGTCAGGGGAGTGTAATGCACAGTGTAGGGCTAAAAAAGAGTGCAAAATTATCCCACGCAAGCAATGCTCTCCCCCATGTTACCATTTCATCAACCCCATTCCCTCTCTTGTGAAAACACATCCAGCACTAGTCTTTATTCTCATCCTCCACCCCCCCCCCCCCCCCACCAGCAAAAATCAGTTCTCCCCCTCCCAGAACAACCCCTCAAAAACAAATCTTCATATTCCTTACATAGCGCAATTACCCCTCCACCATCCTCAAAATCCCCAGTCCCATCACAATCTCCCCTTCTTCCCCATCCCAGCACGTATCCCCACCCCTCATATTACAAATCCTCTTCCCCTACCAAAAACAAGACCTCCACCCCCCCAAGTACCCCCCATGGCCGCCGACAGGGGGTACCATGAGGCCTCCTGTAGGAGCCCCTGCACCAGCCCGTACATTGAGGGTGCACGGGCGCCGCCCCCCCAAACACCTCCGCCACCCCCCCTTTCCATGCACCCGTCCCCTTTCATGCCCAGGCACATGAATTACAATTGCAGAGATAGGTGGGGTGTCATAAATCTGCAGTAACATTCATGTCTTGTCTGCTTCCCTCTCTGCTTGTGTTCAGCTTAGACACTGTGCACCTCTCACCTGTGTGATTAAGTGATCTTCCCTCAGCAGGGCTCTACCCCAGCCCCTAATCAAGAACATGATATAACACCATGCAGTGCAAGCCAGCGCTGCCGATCAATATTGTGTGTTAGGCTTCCTGTGTGTGTGGTTGCTGCCATGTGGTCTTCGACTGATAACGTTTACCGACCTTGGCTTGTTCTTTGACTATTCCTGTCTGCTTGATACCCCGACCTTGGCATGTTCTTTGACCATTCTTGTCTGCTTGTTACCCCAACCTTGGCATGCTTTTCTGTCTGTCCCTGTCTGCTCATTGCCCTGACCCTTGGTTATCCTACTGACTATCCCTTGTTGTCCTGCACTCCTGCTTCCTCTCTATCCACCAGTAGCCAGCTGTGAGCGTGAGCTGGGAGACCCGGGGGCTGTGACCCGGAGTCAGTAGCAGCCAAGTCCATCTTCGCCATTAGAAGCTCTGGTGAAAACCTGCTGGCTCTTAGACTCCACAACTTGGGAAACTTATGCTCTAGCTCCCTGTGTAACCTGTGCCAGTGCTCCAGTGGATCTGATTTCGGGAACACTCAGAGCTCCATTCGCAGCAGTCAGCTAAGGGTCCACAACCTTAGTGGTACGCCCCTAACCCCAGTGGTGTACACCTGTCATCTGCCATCAGGTGACCTGACATGGGGGGGTGTGTATTTTGTCGCACATGATTAGAGCCATTGGCTCTAATAGGCTTCAAATAGGGTGGGCCCTGTGACCATAGCAAATAATTTTGTGCTATTTTCACACTAATGTTCCTCCCTGTCAATCAGGAGGCAGGCCAGTCAGACCTGTTTCCCAAATGGCCAGAGCATCAGGAGATTTATATACCCTGATCTGTGATGAAGAGCTGTATACCCTGAGGCTGAGCTATATTACCTGATCTGTAATGTGGGGCTATATACCCTGAGACTGAGCTATATACCCTGATCTGTAATGTGGAGCTATATACCCCGAGGCTGAGCTATATACCCTGATCTGTAATGTGGAGCTATATACCCTGAGGCTGAGCTATATACCCTGATCTGTAATGTGGTGCTATATACCCCAAGTCTGAGCTATAAACCCTGATCTGTTATGTGGAGCTATATACCCCGAGGCTAAGCTATATACCTTGATCTGTAATGTGAAGCTATATACCCTGATCTGTAATGTGGAGCTATATACCCCAAGGCTGAGCTATATACCCTGATCTGTAATGAAGATCTATATACCCAGAGGCTGAGCTATATACCCTGATCTGTTATGTGGAGCTATATACCCCGAGGCTAAGCTATATACCCTGATCTGAGCTATATACCCCGAGGTTGAGCTATATACCCTGGTCTGTGATGTGGAGCTATATACCCTAAGGCTGAACTATATACCCTGATCTGTGATGTGGAGCTATATACCCCGAGGCTGAGCTATATACCCTGATCTGTGATGTGGAGCTATATACCCTGAGTCTGAGCTATATACCCTGATCTGTGATGTGGAGCTATGTATCCTGAGGCTGAGCTAAATACCCTGATCTGTGATGTGGAGACATATATACCCTGAGGCCGAGCTATATACCCTGATCTGTGATGTGGAGCTAAATACCCTGGGACTGAGCTACAGTATCTCGCAAAAGTGAGCACACCCCTCACATTTTTGTAAATATTTTATTATATCTTTTCATGTGACAACGCTGAAGAAATGACACTTTGCTACAATGTAAAGTATTGAGTTTACAGCTTTTAGCCATTTTCCTTCCCCAGTGTCACGTGACTCTCTAGTGTTACAAGGTCTCAGGTGTGAATGGGGAGCAGGTGTGTTAAAGTTGGTGTTATCACTCTCACTCTCTCATACTGGTCACTGGAGGTTCAACATGGCACCTCATGGCAAAGAACTCTCTGAGGATCTGAAAAAAAGAATAGTTGCTCTACATAAAGATGGCCTAGGCTATAAGATGATTGTCAATACCCTGAAACAGAGCTGCAGCACGGTGGCCAAGTCCATAAATCGATTTAACAGGACAGGTTCCACTCAGAACAGGCCTCGCCATGGTTGACCAACGAAGTTGAGTGCACATGCTCCACGTCATATCCAGGTGTTGTCTTTGGAAATAGATGTATGAGTGCTGCCAGTGTCACTGCAGAGGTTGAAGGGGTGAGGGGTCAGCCTGTCAGTGCTCAGACCATATGCCGCACACTGCATCAAATTAGTCTTCATGGCGGTCGTCCCAGAAAGTAGCCTCTTCTACAGATGATGCACAAGAAAGCCCGCAAACAGTTTGCTGAAGACAAACAGACTATGGACATGGATTACTGTAACCATGTCCTGTGGTCTGATGAGACCAAGATAAACTTATTTGGTTCAGATGATGTCAAGCGTGTGTGGCGGCAACCAGCTGAGGAGTACAAAGACAAGTGTGTCTTGCCTACAGTCAAGCATGGTGGTGGGAGTGTCACGATCTGGGGCTGCATGAATGCTGCCGGCACTGGGGAGCTACATTTCATTGAGGGATCATACTGAATCAGTGCACGATCCCCTCCTTCAGGGACTGGGCCATAGGGCAGTATTCCAACTTGATAATGGCCCCAAACACACCTCCAAGACAACCACTGCCTTGCTAAAGAAACTGAGGGTAAAGGTGATGGACTGGGCAAGCATGTCTCCAGACCTAATCCCGATTGAGCATCTGTGGAGCATCTTGAAATGAAAGCTGGAGGAGCACAAGGTCTCTAACATCCACCAGCTCAGTGAAGTCCTCATGGGGGAGTGGAAGAGGACTCCAGTGGCAACCTGTGAAGCTCTGGTGAATTCCATGCCCAAGAGGGTCAAGGCAGTGCCGGAAAAAAATGGTGGCCACACAAAATATTGACACTTCGGGCCCAATTTGGACATTTTCCCTTAGGGGTGTACTCACTTTTGTTGCCAGTGGTTTAATGGCTGTGTGTTGAGTTATTTTGAGGGGACAGTAAATTTACACTGTTATACAAGCTGTACACTCACTACTTTACATTGTAGCGAAGCGTAATTTCTTCAGCGTTGTCACATGAAAAGATATAATAAAATATTTACAAAAGTGCGAGGGGTGTGCTCACTTTTGCGAGATACCGTAGCTCAGTCCCAGGGTATTTAGCTCCACATCACAGATCAGGGTATATAGCTCGGCCTCGGGGTAATTTCTTCGGTGTTGTCACTATGAAAAGATAGTATAAAATATTTACAACAATGTGAGGGGTGTACTCATTATGTGAGATACTGTATATACCCTGATCTGTAATGTGAAGCTATATACCCTGAGGCTGAGCTATATACCCTGTTCTGTAATGTGGAGCTATATACCCTGAGGCTGAGCTATATACCCTGATCAGTAATGTGGAGCTATATACCCTGAGGCTGAGCCATATACCCCATCTGTAATGTGGAGCTATATACCCTGAGGCTGAGCTATATACCCTGATCTGTAATGTGGAACTATATACACTGAGGCTGAGCTGTATACCCTGATCTGTAATGTGGAGCTTTATACCCCGAGGCTAAGCTATATACCCTGATTGGTAATGTGGCACTATATACCCTGAAGCTGAGCTATATACACCATCTGTAATGTGGAGCTATATACCCCGAGGCTGAGCTATATACTCTGATCTGTAATGTGGAGCTATATGTTGTGTAATATTTCATATACATATACATACACACAAATCTAAACGTTGTGATGAATTATCAGAGGAAAATGAGAGATTGAAATTAAGAATTATGGAATTAGAGAAGAGATCTCAGGAATGCAGATATGCGTCAAATCTTGGATTCAGCAATCTGCAGCAAAATACAAATTTAAACTTTCCATCAAATGAAACAGAGCCTCATCTTAAATCTGATAATTCATTACCTGCCGCACCCACTGTAACTACCACAGTTTACAGCAATAATAATAATACAGATGAAGTTCAGCTTATAATGAAGCCTCTGAAACCAAAAGAATTAGGTGCAGTTCTTAAAGAAATAGGAATGGTTCCCTGTCATGATTTGAACAGATTTTTAAAATGATTTTGCGATGTGCAGAATGCCAGAGATTTGTACAATCTAAACCCATCTGATGTAGAAAGAGTTTTGCCACATTCTATAGGAAATAGTCTTTGGATGAGAATTAAACAAATCTGTATTCAGCCTCTGAGGACAAGGGACGTGTTACTGGAATTATTGTGTGTTTTGTAAGGCGCACGTTCTGATGTTACAATTTATGGGAAAATCCAGCAGATGCCGGGTGAGTCTCCCTATGAATTGCCATACAGAATAGCTACTATTATGGAGTTATTGGTTGGTAATAATCTTGCATTTGAGCATGGAAGCTTGGTACATGCGAGCATGGTTCTAGATGCTTTGCATGAGGATATCAAACAAAATATTTTATTAGTTACCCCAAATCCTCATGATGTAAATGACATATTGTTGAGAGCAGATCATTTATGGAGAAAGTCAAATGCCCAAGCTGTAAAAGTTGATATAGCCACATTGTTCAGTACAAATACAAAGATCAAAAGATAGTTTCTAATTATAATCGCCAGAGGGGAGACACCGGGTATCTTAATATGCAAAATAATAATAAGTAAAGGTCCAAGAGCTGGATACCATTCTCTCAGTTAAAACAGCAATATGACCACCTGAAAATTGAGTATGACAAGATCAGAGTAGAACGTGACACCTTATTGGTCCAATTCAGGAAATTACAGGATATCGGAGGAATAGAGACAGCAGGAGGTGTAAATTCTTCGGATCTGTTTTTTTCATGCAAATTACACCCCTATAGCAATGGGGTGAGTTGGATGGGAACTTCTAAAATAAAGTGTTATCTTCACAAACAGTTGAAGAGGTCAAGGAGTGTCATAAATGTGGACAGAAAGTGGGGGGTCCTTCAAATCTGTCTTTGAAATGACACTTCTCTGTAGCAGTGGGGGTCATTTAGAAGAAAACTGTGAACATGTAAATAGTACTTTGTTTTAACTTCAAACAATGTTTAAGGACTTTGCTAATGAATTTTGTCGAGAGATTTTGTCTTTCAGATATCGCTGGTGAGACTCGTTGGCATGTGAATAGCGGAAGCTGACATTGCTGACCAGTGGGGGAGGAAATCTGAATAGACAATTTACAAGGAATTATAAAGAATTCATGGACTCTCTCAATATTCATCAAGCGATGGACTTTTTTTTTTTTCTTCAAACACCCTAATTTTCTTTTTTTTCGTTTTTTTTTCTTTTCTTTTCAATGGACTTTTTTTTGCCCTAATTGTTTCCCTTTCCCTGATCTATGTTTTATCTGTATTTTAAAACCAGAGAGAAGCATTTAAACCTAAACTCATTTTACATCTGTACATATTACATAATGCATATTGATATCAATATATTCGACGTCTAAGGTAAAATGCTGCACAATGGCTTGGCATAAATTTTTTAACTGGGTGTCTGAGAATTTGTACACTTAGACTGGGTAGAATAATTTAAGTTTAGGGTATAGTACATTGGGTGGTTTTCCCTAAATTTATAACCATCTGATATTCCCATTCAGTGGACTGAAAGATTCAAGTAACTGCTCTATTGAAGGCAATATGGGGTCGGCCTACAGCAAGTTGCAAATTGTGGCTGGCAGAAGTTTCATGTTGGACTGGTGATGAAGATTACTAAAACTGAACAATTCATCTGTAAAAATGAAACCCTTGAGCCTGGAGATAAGCAAATCCTGGACTTGTGTGGATTGGAGCTCCTAGACTAGAGCATACTTCCAAACTTTACTTTCAGTGAAATGGTGAGAGATGTCATAACGTCAAACCAGAGAATGGACTGTGACGTCAGCTTGTCTTTGCCCAATATTCAAGATCTCCATGTGACATACTGAAGGAACTACAAACTTTGAAATGAGGCCTAAAAGCTATACGGGTCACGAATGTTTACCAAATCTTTCCCAGTCATGGCCTAAAGCTATATTGTCTAATAACTGTTTCATGGGGTTATTTTAGAGGCTGGTGAAGAGAGATGTAACCAGTTTTCAATTACATATTTTATATGAGCCATTGCAAAGCATTCAGTACCTCAAATTGTAATATGTTTGTTGTTTGCTGTTGGCATTATGGGTCAGTTCTAAGAATTAGAACAGACCCAAGTGGGGGAATGTTGTGTAATATTTCATAAACATATACATACACACATAGGTATTTACTGTAGGAAATGGGTTAAGTTAAGCCAAGCTGCATTACATATGAAAGGCCCACAGTTGCTTGCATGGGGGTTGTGGAATGAAGACTTGATGCTAATTAGCCTTGAGGGGGTTCATTGTGGCTTGTTGATCTGGTAAACACTAATGTGAGGTTAGGAGAAACCACCCCCCCCCCCCCCAGTGGGAGACTAACACTTAAGTGGACATTCAAGCTAGCAGTGCCTGCCTGCCAGTTCACTTTCTCTCCATGAGCATGAGGGCACGGTTGGAATGGGACTCTGAATATGTAATATTTACTCTGTTGGATTTTGATCATCTGGTGCATGTATTATGAAATCTGTCTGTCTGAAGTCAATAAAATGCAACTCTCTGGAAGAACTGATTGAGTGTTGCGGAAAATTAACAATCACCATAATAATAACTAAATAATAACATTCGCTCAATCATCAATCCATCATTCATCCATTACTACATCACTACACTATATATCCTGAGGCTGAGCCATATACCCCATCTGTAATGTGGAGCTATATACCCTGAGGCTGAGCTATATACCCTGATCTGTAATGTGTAGCTATATAACCTGATATGTAATGTGGAGCTATATACACTGAGGCTGAGCTATATACCCTGATTTGTAATGTGGAGCTGTATACCCTGATCTGTGATGTGGAGCTGTATATCCTCATCTGTAATGTGGAGCTATATACCTGGATTTTTAATGTGGAGCTGTATACCCTGATCTGTAATGTGGAGCTGTATACCCTGATCTGTAATGTGGAGCTGTATATCCTGATCTGTAATGTGCAGCTGTATACCCTGATCTGTAATGTGGAGCTGTATACCCTGATCTGTAATGTGCAGCTATATACCCTGATGTTTTGATAAAACACGTGTAATATACATAGTGTTTGCTGGTATTCATTAACATCCTCACTCAAAGTCCCAAATTTCCCCTCTCTGATCTGTGAGGCTGAGCTATATACCCTGATCTGTGAGGCTGAGCTATATACCCAGATCTGGGGCTGTATACTCTGTCCTGTAATTCCGGGGCTGTATACTCTGTCCTGTAATTCCGGGGCTGTATACTCTGTCCTGTGATTCTGAAACCATATACTCTATCCTTGGATTCTGGGGCTGTGTGCTTTGTCCTGGGATTCTGGGGCTGTATACTCTGCCCTGAGATACTGAGCTGTATACTCCTAATGCTATGGGTGGAAGCAAGTGGAATACATGGGATGGAGTGGATGGATTCTATAAGGGGTGAGTCTTATGAGAAGTGGGATGGTTCAAAAAGGAAGGACAGGGCCTGGCGCCCCCCCCATCCTAAAACTTCACCAGCCGCCACTGCCCAGCACACAGGGGGACCTGGACAGCAGGGGGCAATTACAGAGGAGACAAGCTCTGATTGGTCACAGCGTCCCAGGCTATCTGACAGTTCACTGCAGATTTCTACGGCTCTGTATCCTTATACCGGCTTCCTTCAGCGATTCAGTGATAACAGCAGCATGGATTGGTAGAATGCTGACAGCAGACTTGACACAGACTGACGTGGATTGTTTTTAAACATTTAATTTATTAAAAACGACTGCATCAGGGGCTACCTGGTGCCTCTCTCTTCCTTTCTCTTTTGTCTCCTCTGTATTTGACCCCCCCCACCCGCCACTCCGATCCCCCTGCTGTCCAGCTCCCCCTGTATGCTGGGGCCCCTACAGGAAGCCACATGTTACCCCCTGTCGGTGGCACTGGTGTCCAGGTCTCAGGCAGAGGGAAACCCGGGCACATCACTCTAAACCTGGACTGTTCGGGTCAAAACTGGACAGGTGACAACCCTACTCTGTAGTGATGTAGTAATGGAGTAGTGGATAAATGATTGTCAACATACCCCTAATACACATTTGGATGATGCACCCTGCCCTAAGTAATACTTCATGTCATTTTATAGGATACTATTTAGCCTAACATTTCAGGTCCAACCAATTTGCTAGGAGATATTCAGACGGCTAAGAGCACAGAAATCAGGGCTCAACAATTCCTGGGCACCAGGTCACCCTGGCAACCGGAAATTGCATCCTGGCGAGCAGCAGCCGACCCTTCTCTCCCCTCACTATTTTAAAACAGCATCTCTGAGCCTTTCTCTGGCTAAGCTGACAGCTGTTAAAGAAAAAAAAAATACAGGCAGCCTGTCAAATTTCTTACAACATCAGGATAAGTATAAACATTGTAACATTTAATTCTTTAGAGCAAAGGAATGAATTCCGGTCTGTAAATGAGGTCAGATTAACCTCTTAAAGACTAAACCTTTTTCTGACTTTTGTTGCTTACAAGTAAAAATGTAGTATTTTATGCTAGAAAACAAACATTATAACCCCGGAAGCCTCTGGACATTAACGCATTGTATTATAGCAGCCTTTGATATTGTACTGTGTGGCACTCCCTGCCTCATTATACCATGGAGGTCTTATGGCCCACTCCAGTTATATGTGAGCAGCTCAGCACTCTGACCAACTGCATGCTCAAACTACATTTCTCTATTTGTTCAACTGCCTCTCCTCCTCTTTATGACTTCTCCCCCCTACCCTCACCTCTGAATGTTTGATTGTTGTATTACTCATACAATATGTGTATATTATTATACCTGTTAAACCAATAAAAACTTTGACAAAGAAAACAAACATTATATATTTTTTTTAAGCACAGACCCTAGAGAATTAAATGGCGGTTGTTGCAATATTTTATGTCACACTGTATTCAGTGTTTTTTAAACACTTTTTTTTTTAAAAAATACACTTTAATGAATTAAAAAAAAAGTAAACAGTAAAGTTAGCCCATTTTTGTTTGTATAATGTGAAAGATGATGTTACGCCGCGAGAATCCTGAGAGAATCATGATCTTTATGCTAAGCAACAAAATCCTGATTCTCGTTTCCGCCAGAATTGTGCAGCTCTGTGTGCTGTGAGGTGGAGGAGGGGAGATGAAGCAGCTGGATATGCTTTAGAAGAGTCTTTCTATGTCTTCTGATAAAGCCCTGTGTACTATCAACAATTACAACTCTTTATATGCAGCTGGGCTCCAGTATTTCCTGATGACCGGAAACCCACCAGACCAATGAAAAGTCCACGTGGGGGCACACATTTAGGCAGGTAGTGGCTGCAAAGGGGCAGCAGAAGATCAGCAGCACTGGAATACTTCTTTGATCCTTTTTTTGTATTATATTTAATGTGTCACTAAGGCTTCATTTAGATGTGCAGTTGGGTGGTAAAAATGTGCAGTAGAGACATGTTTTGCCACCCACCAACTGCCACCCTTAAGCTGCATTAGGCAGCAGATGAGGGTGTTTTACATGCCACAGTCACAATGCATTAGGCATAATAACCACTTTCCGACCGTTGGCCATCATATGACGTCCTTGACTTTGAGAGGGGGTTGAGCAAAGAGATGACTAGTAACCAGATGGTCACCAGTCATCTCTCTGCTCCTTGGAGGCCAGGGTGTCATGATGTCACGTCCGGGTCGCCGGATGTAAACAATGCCCGGGACTCCACTGGAAAGGCCGGGATTGTTCTTTTTTTTTTCCGATCTCAATGCCCGGGTCTCCACTGGAAAGGCCGGGATTGTTCTTTTTTTTTCCCGATCTCAGCCTTTCCAGGCTGGAGGAGAGATATGGGGTCTTATTGACCCTGCATCTCTCCATAAAGAGGACTTGTTATGCCCTATTTCTATTACAAGGGATGTTTACATTTCTTGTAATAAGAATAAATGTGATAAAAAAATAAAATTAAGGCCTCATACACACGGACGTTTCTTAAAAAATAAACAAAACGTCAGGCCCGACGTCAAGGAAAAAAAATTGTCGTTTTTTTTGGCGTTGTGAGCATTGGCGTCAAAAAAACGGCGGTTAACGCCGGTACAGTATTAGTTGGCGTTCTGTGGAGTCGGCATCAGAAGACGCCAAAACGTTACAGCTTCAGAACGCGCTGGCCGTGGGTTCTAGTTTCAGCTCACTAATGCCGATGCCATCTACAGCTCACAAACGTTGGCGTTTTGTGGGGCCATTGACTAACATGGAGAGCTGCAAAAAACGCCAGAAAACGCCGGCGTCAAAAAACGTCCGTGTGTATGAGGCCTAAAGAAACAGTGTAAAAATAAAAAAAATAAGATGAAATAAATTTGAAAAAAAAATGTAAAGCGCCCCCATCCCCGCGAGCTTGTGCACAGAAGCGAACGCATACGTAAATCGTGCCCGCATATGTAAACAGCATTCCAATCACACATGTGAGGTTTTGCCGTGCAACAATTCTAGCACTAGACCTCCTCTGTAATTCTAAACGAGTAACGTGTAAAAATTTGAAAGCGTCGACTATGGAGAATTTTAAGTACCAACGTTTGGAGCCATGTCATGAGTGTGCGCAATTTTAAAGCGTGACATGTTGGGTATCTCTTTACTTGGTGTAACATCATCTTTCACATTATACAAAAAAAAATGGGCTAAATTTACTGTTTTTTTTTTTTAAAATTCATGAAACTGGTTTATGTTCCAAAAAAAAAACGTGTTTGAAAAATGGCTGGCACAAAAAAAGTTGCAACGATTTTATTCCCTAGGATCTCTTCTAAAAAACATATATACTGTTTGGGGTAATTTTCTAGCAAAACAATGATGATTTTTACATGTAGGAGCGAAGTGCCAGAATTGGCCCAGTTGTCACGTGGATAAGGATTTCCCCCATAACAGTTTTTAGTGTCACTCTCTTTGGCCAGTCTATAACACTGATGTAACGCTGTTACGTTGGAGTTATTGACTGGTTGCTCTGCTGTGAGTAAGTTAGGGTTAGGGGGGTGTAAATTACTTGCCTTACCCCAGGGAGCGCTGACAACCCCACACTATGCTAAAAAAAAATGGCTCCTAACTTTAACTGGCTGCTAGATTCAAAGCAAATTTGTCAAGCCCCGACAGAAATTATGGAGAATTTTGGGTGTGACAGAGGCGTTGGACCGTGACTAAAACACAGGAAGACCACATTCTGCTTTTCTGTAGATTTACACAATTTCCATTTCCTTTTAAAACCACAGATGTGTAACACGAGGGGCTGTACATGAGCACAGCCCAGGCTGGAGGACACTGTGCTACTGAGAAGATCAGTAGAACTTCCTCTATTAGAGGATGAAACCTGTACATCTACGGGATCGTTCACATGGGTGGGGGACAGTACAGAACAAAAATGCTGTATTTCCGTGCCCAGTAGGCATAGGTGTTGACTGTTGAGTACAGCCGCCTGTACAAATCAATGACAGAATACAGGTTGTGTGCTCCAAAATGCAGATCCGAGCATTTCTGCCTCTTGGGGGATCAGGGAGGAAAGTTTTTTCCCTACTGGAGCAAATTGGATCATTCTTTATTGGGGTCTTTTTTTTTGCCTTCTTCTGGATCAATAGGATTGTGTATATGGAGGTTTTCTATTTGTGTGTACCGTATTTTTTGCACCATAAGACGCACTTTTTTCCCCAAAAAAATTGGGGGAAAGTGTCCCTGCATCTTATGGTGCGAATGCTGCAAAAAAAACCCTCCCCCCCGTCGGTGCCGGGAGCCCGCATTACACTGCCAGCTCCCAGACACCATAGAGCGCCGCTGTGAGTCTTCTCACAGAGTGAGAAGACAGAGCAGCCCCAGCGGCCGAATGAAGTACTGCCGCCGCGGCGGCTGGGGCTGCTCTGTCTTCTATCCCAATAGGGTCTGGCTGCAGAGTGGAGCTCCACCAGGCGCATGTGTGATGACATCATCACAGGGCGGCGATGGCGGGAGATATGAATCTCCCTTTCAGCTCTGTGTCAGGCTGCATTGCATAGAACCAGGTATAGCTGTAATTGATTGGCACTGGTATATGGCTGTATTTCATGGACTCTGGTATACGGCTGTATTTCATGGACTCTGGTATATGCTGTATTTTATGGACTCTGGTATATGGCTGTATTTTATGGACTCTGGTATATGGCTGTATTTCATGGACTCTGGTATATGACTGTATTTTATGGACTCTGGTATATGGCTGCATTTCATGGACACTGGTATATGCTGTATTTGATTGGCACTGGTATATAGCTGTATTTTATGGACTCTGGTATATGACTGTATTTTATGGACTCTGGTATATGGCTGTATTTTATGGACTCTGGTATATGGCTATATTTATGGACTCTGGTATATGGCTGTATTTTATGGACAGGGGAGGGCTGGGCTGGGGGGCAGGGTGGCAATTGCCCCCCAGGCCACCCTTACTTACATTCAAAATGGCTGATGGTCGCTGCCTGCTCACACTTTTCTTCTTGTGGAGGAAGGAAGTAGGGGCCAGGGGTGTAGCTACCAACTAACTGCAGACAAAGGGGGGGGGGGGCGCCCAGGGCTGGCCCTATCATGGATCCCTCGGGGTCCATTAGGCCGCCCGGGGGGGGGGCTCCGCTGGATTACACAGAGCAGGGGTCTAAAGATTACAAAGTCCTGCCTCCCGGACCAGCTTATATAATAGACAGCACACTGGTGATGTCTATCATAGGAACCGGTCCAGGAAGCGGGACCTCATATGACAGTGGCTGCGCCAGGTAAGGGGGAGATCCCCGCTCTTTGTAATCTCCTCTCTCTGCATTACTGGCTGCATTGGATGGGCACTGGTGAGGCTGCATTGATGGGCACTGATCAGGCTGCACTGATCAGGCAGTGCTGATGGGCACTGGCGACGCTGCATTGATGGGCAATGATCAGGTTGCATTGATGGGCATCGATCAGGCTGCAATGATTGGCACTGATCAGGCTGCATTGATGGGCACTGATCAGTTTGCAATTGATGGGCACTGGTGCGGCTGCATTGATGGGCACTGATCAGGCTGCATTAATGGACACCGGTGAGGCCGCATTGATGGGCACTGATGAGGCTAAGCTGATGGGCACTGGTGAGGTTGCATTGATGGGCACTGATCAGGCTGCAATGATGGGCACTGATCAAGCTGCAATGATGGACACTGATGAGCTGCATTGATGCATTATTTTTGTTAAACCTCCTTTGTTGCTATTAACAGTAAATTATGTTACCACATTGAATCATATTTGTCTTGCTTCATAACATCAATATCCATTCTAAAACCAGGTGGGCATGGATGGGGAGCTGATTCGGTGGTTCAATGGGCCACTTGACTGGACTTGCCCCCCCCCAGGCCTAAGGCTGCCAGCCCTCCCCTGTTTATGGACCCTGGTATATGATGTATTTTATGGACTCTGGTATATGGCTGTATTTTATGGACTCTGGTATATGGCTGTATTTTATGGACTCTGGTATATGGCTGTATTTTATGGACTCTGGTATATGCTGTATTTTATGGACTCTGGTATATGACTGTATTTTATGGACTCTGGTATATGACTGCATTTTATGGACTCTGGTATGTGCTGTATTTTATGGACTCTGGTATATGACTGTATTTTATGGACCCTGGTATATGGCTGTATTTTATGGACTCTGGTATATGCTGTATTTTATGGACCCTAGTATATGGCTGTATTTTATGGACTCTGGTATATAGCTGTATTTTATGGACTCTGGTATATGGCTGTATTTTATGGACTCTGGTATACGGCTGTATTTTATGGACTCTGGTATATGGCTGCATTTTATGGACTCTGGTATACGGCTGTATTTTATGGACTCTGGTATACGGCTGTATTTTATGGACTCTGGTATGTGCTGTATTTTATGGACTCTGGTATATGGCTGTATTTTATGGACTCTGGTATACGGCTGTATTTTATGGACTCTGGTATATGGCTGTATTTCATGGACTCTGGTATATGGCTGTATTTTATGGACTCTGGTATATGACTGTATTTTATGGACTCTGGTATATGACTGCATTTTATGGACTCTGGTATGTGCTGTATTTTATGGACTCTGGTATATGACTGTATTTTATGGACTCTGGTATGTGACTGTATTTTATGGACTCTGGTATATGGCTGTATTTCATGGACTCTGGTATAGGACTGTATTTTATGGACCCTGGTATATGGCTGTATTTTATGGACTCCGGTATATGCTGTATCTCATGGACTGTGGTATATGCTGTATTTTACGGACTCTGGTATATGGCTGTATTTTATGGACTCTGGTATATAGCTGTATTTTATGGACTCTGGTATATGGCTCTATTTTATGGACTCTGGTATGTGACTGTATTTTATGGACTCTGGTATATGGCTGTATTTTATGGACTCTGGTATATGACTGTATTTTATGGACTCTGGTATATGGCTGTATTTTATGGACTCTGGTATATGGCTGTATTTTATGGACTCTGGTATATGGCTGTATTTTATGGACTCTGGTATTTGGCTGTATTTTATGGACTCTGGTATATGGCTGTATTTTATGGACTCTGGTATATGACTGTATTTTATGGACTCTGGTATATGGCTGAATTTCATGGATCTGGTATATGGCTGTATTTTATGGACTCTGGTATATGACTGTATTTTATGGACTCTGGTATATGACTGTATTTCATGGATCTGGTATATGGCTGTATTTTATGGACTCTGGTATATGACTGTATTTCATGGACTCTGGTATATGCTGTATTTTATGGACCCTGGTATATGGCTGTATTTTATGGACTCTGGTATATGGCTGTATTTCATGGACTCTGGTATATGGCTGTATTTTATGGACTCTGGTATATGGCTGTATTTTATGGACTCTGGTATATGACTGTATTTTATGGACTCTGGTATATGGCTGTATTTCATGGATCTGGTATATGGCTGTATTTCATGGACTCTGGTATATGGCTGTATTTCATGGACTCTGGTATATGGCTGTATTTTATGGACTCTGGTATATGGCTGTATTTCATGGACTCTGGTATATGACTGTATTTTATGGACTCTGGTATATGACTGTATTTTATGGACTCTGGTATATGGCTGTATTTCATGGATCTGGTATATGGCTGTATTTCATGGACTCTGGTATATTCTGTATTTCATGGATCTGGTATATGGCTGCACTGGTAAATATTTTAGTACACCATTTGGTTCAGAATATTTTTTTTCTAGTTTTCCTCCTCTAAAACCTAGGTGCGTCTTATGGTCAGGTGTGTCTTATGGTGCGAAAAATACGGTATTTTTTTTCCTATGTTGGTTGAACATGGTGGACTTGTGTCTTATTTCAACCAGATTATCGACTTACCGACCGCCTTATGTATATTTACTGCATCAGTGTGACTGTATATTGCAAAACGGTGATTCGTTCATGTGTGTCCACGGGTCGGGCGGACTCGATGTCCGCCAGCAACCCGCAATCATCTGTTAGAGAGGCAGAACGGGGAACCGCCGATGTAATCACACCGGTTTCCCGTTCTGTCAGGCGGCATGTGAGAGATCTAGTGGTCCCTGTACTCGGGATCAGTTAGATCTCTCATGCCCCTGGCAGCCCAGCCCCCTCCCAGTTAGAACACACCTAGGGGACACAGTTATCCCCTTCATTGCCCCCTGCAGGTTAACCCCTTCCCTGCTAATGACATTTACACAGTAATCAGTGGCTATTTTTAGCTATGATCGCTGTATAAATGTCATTGGTCCCAAAAAAGTGTCAAAAATGTCCGACATGTCCGCCGCAATATCGCAATCCCGATAAAAATCACAGATCGCTGCCATTACTAATAAAAAAAAAAAAAAGTAAAAACGCCATAGGTCATTTCTCATGGTTTGTAAACGCAGCAACTTTTGCGCAAACCAATTAATATACGCCGGTTGCGATTTTTTTTACCACAAATATGTAGAAGAATATATATCGGCCTAAACTGATGAATAAATTATTTTTTTATATTTGTTTTGGATTTGTATTTTAGCAAAAAGTAAAAAATATAGTTTTTTTTTCAAAATTGTCGCTCTTTTTTTATTTATAGCGGTGATCAGGAGTGACGCAGAGGTCATCAAATACCACCAAAAGAAATCTCTGTTTGTGGGAAAAAAGGACGCCAATTTTGTTTTGGGTACAATGTCGCACGACCGCGCAATTTTCAATGAAAGCGGCGCAGTGCCGAATCGCAAAAAATGCTCTGGTCCTACAGTGGGAAATCCTTCTGGGGCTGAAGTGGTTAACTATGTATACATGTGGATGTACACCTGTGGGTATGGGCAGTCTGTATCCAGGGGCATACATCAGGGGTATAACACCAGCAGCACCAGAAGAATACCACTGTGGGATATGGTTTAGCTCAGAGGTCTTCAGATTCCAATTATGATAGAAACCCCAGCACAGGGACACTTCACATTACATAATAGTAACATCCCTTGTGCTGATTTTTTTATATACTTAAACTAGACTGGCCATACATAGTGCAAATTCATTTCCTGCAAACCTCCATCAACACAGACAGTGCTGACAGGGGAGAAGAAAGCGATTACCGCTAGCAGCTATGGCAGCCATAGTAATTGCAAGAAAATCCGGCAGGCTGGTTGTACCCAAGTTGATTGATTAAGGCTGGGTTCACACTAGTCCGACATGAAGAGCACAAGTTGCATTATGTCACAAAAACAATGATTCCCTATGAGAGCTGTCTTAACTGCTCCGACATGTGTTTTTCAAAGTCGGACCGACTTTGAAAAAGGTTCCTGTACTACTTTTGTCCGACTTTGATCCTACTTCAGCCCATTGAAAGGCATTGAAGTCGGATCAAAGTCGTATCAGTGTCTTCACTAATCCGACTTTGGCATGCGACTTGTGCTCTGGGGATCTTGAAGGGGAACTCCACACCATATTTTTAAAGAAAAAAACTGGCATGGGGTCCCCCTCCAGGAGCATACCAGGCCCTTTGGTCTGGTACGGATTTTAAGGGGAACCCCATGCCGAAAAAACAGCGTGGGGTCCCTCAACATGGGGAGTATGGGTGCTTTGGGGCAGGGGGGGCTCTGCGCCCCCCCACCCCAAAGCACCTTGTCCCCATGTTGATGAGGACAAGGGCCTCTTCCCGACAACCCTGGCCGGTGGTTGTCGGGGTCTGCGGGCGGGGACTCATCGGAATCTGGAAGCCCCCTTTAACAAGGGGGGCCCCCAGATCGTACCCCTACCCATTTACCTGGAAAGAAATATGTACACAAAAAAACACACAGCTTTTTAAAATATTTTATTAAATCTGCTCCGGCGGTCTTCTCCCCTCTCCGGTGTCTTCTTTTCTTCGGCTCTTTTGCGGGGTCTTTCATCTTCTGAGGGGTCTTTTCTTCTTCCCTGCGGCGTCTTCTGCTCTTTTGCCGGTCTTCTCCGCTGTCCTCTTCCATCTCTTCTTCTTCTTCTCCTTCTTCTTCCCATGTTGACACGACGCGTTCTCCTTCACGAATGCCCTCGCCGCTCTGTGCTGTGCCTTATATTGGCATGGGGCGTGG
>BLSH010296003.1:178092-188250 GCA_018402905.1 Glandirana rugosa
TAATTGGATAAGGCGTTGTCATCTAGGGAGGGTCGTGGGGGGTCTCTTTTGTTGCTGGGGAGGTCTATGGTTGCCTGAGGGTGTTTTATGTTTCTGGGGGGGGGGAGCACTTGTTGCTGGGAGGGATCTACTGTTGCGGAATAGGTTTATTGTTGCTTGGGGGTGGATCTATTGTTACTGTGGGTCTATTGTTGTTGAACTAGGGCTAAATGTATATAATGGCAAGGGGTAGTGGGGTGTGCAGGAGGATCTATTGCTGCGGGGGGTCTCTATTGTTGCTGGGGAGGTCTATTGTTGCCTGAGAGTGTCTTACTTCCCTGTCAACTCGTGACAACCACTTTAACCTACAGGTAAGCCTATAATAAGGCTTGCCTATAGGTGCCCTGCATATCTCCCAAACCTGCACGGTTTAGGAGATATACAGTGTAATGTGATGTGCCCACGTCATTGGAGGAAACAGCCTCCGTGCCGTTTCTTCACTGAGATCGTGCCGTGACTGGCGCATGCGCGTGAGTAAGGTCATGCAACTCCGGCCAGTCACAGAGCCGGAGATCGCGGCCCCGGAAGGAGGGGCTGAAGATGGAGGCTGCCAGCACAGGGGACATCGCTGGATGTCGCAGGCATTGTTTGCAGGTAAGTGGCACATAATGGGGTAGAATGCGACGCATAGTAGCCCATTATGCTTCTGCATTGCAGGGGAATACAGAGGAAGTAAACCCCATCTTGGTTTTCTTCCTCTTTAACTGACAATTGTGATGCTATACGTTGTACCTAAACAAAATTGGCATCCTTTTTTTTCCCACAAATAGAGCTTTCTTTTGGTGGTATTTTATTACCTCTGCAGTTTTTATTTTTTTTTAAACAAAAAAAGAGCGACAAACTTTTACTTTCTGCTATAAACCATCCAAGAAGAAAATGTAAAAAATCAAATTTCTTCATCAATTTAGGCCGATGTGTATTCTGCTAAGTGTTTTTGTTTAAAAAAAATCTCAATAACGGTATATTAGTTTGCACAAAAGTTACGTCGTCTACAAACTATGGGATTTTTTTTTTTTTAGGGAAATTGGACACCAACCAACGCTTTTTGGGGGGGCCAGTGACACCAATACACTGAGCAGTGCTAAACAATCTGTTCTGTTCTAATGACACTGGCTGGGAGGGGGTTAACATCAAGGGCGATCAAGGGGTTAAATGTGTGCCTAGCCTGTGCTCGAGTACTGTGTGGGAGGAGCTTGTAGTAGTACTGTGTGGGAGGAGCTTGTAGTAAGGGAAGGCATGAATCCATGTCCTTGCTTTGCAGGAACACAGGATTCATGCCTTCCCTTCCGACAGAACTGTCTTCCCTTCCGCCTATGTAGTGAACATTTGGCAGATGGCAGCAGACATCGAGTCTGCAGTACCCACCGCGGGGCTCCTGCTGTGTGTGATCCCAGCAAGACGCCAGCGATGCGAGGGGTAGGTACGTGTACTGTATGGAGCGGCTCCACTGTATGTCTACGGTTGGCAGTCATGAAATGATTAATATATAATGGTTGTATGGTCAGGTTGTAACATGCATGGAGAACGAATAACAACAATAACTTGTTGCTTTTTCAGTGCATTGATTGTGTGTACTGCAGATAACACCCATGTACTATTGATATCTATACTATTGAAAAAACACACTCACAATAAAATGTGCACAATTCTGCTGCACATCAATAAAACAGCAGTGTTTTCCCTTAAAGAGGAAGTAAATCCAGATGGGGTTTACTTCCTCTGTATTCCCCTGCAAAGTAGATGCATAATGGGGGCTACTATGCATTGCATAGTAGCCCGTTATGTGCCACTTACCTGAAAATGAAGCCTGCGATGTCCCCTGTTCTGGCGGCATCCATCTTCAGCCCCTCTTCCTTCCGGGGCCGCGATCTCCGGCTCTGTGACTGGCCGGAGTTGCATGCGTGGGAGCCGCCAGTCACGGCACGATCACAGTGAAGGAACGGCACGGAGGACGTTTCTTCACTGCGCATGTGCCGAAATGACGTTGGCACATCTAAGAAACTGCATATCTCCTGAACCGTGCAGGTTTGGGAGATATGGAGGGCACCTACATCATCTTACCGGTAGGTGAAAGTGGTTGTCACAGGTTGACGACCACTTTAAGATGCGATCACTTTTGTAACTCACAAAATGGCGTTCTGCTCACTTCCTCTTGGCAGCATGATGTCATCTACTTCTCCCTACGCATTACGTCACAACATCACGTGATGCTGACGTAACACGTAGGGGGGAGCGGATGACGTCATGCCGCAAGCCATTCAAATATTGGTGGGAAAGCACAGAACACTATGTTGACTTATTTCTTTTGAGCTTTGGATGACATTTCTGTGATTAGGTGATGAGGATGGAGGTGGATTGAGGATACCTGAAGGTTACATAAGAAGAAACCAGTCAGGGCTATACAACCCCTGGGTTAAAGGGGAAGGTGCATTGGACCTGAATTAATTTTGGTCATATAGAGAAGATGAGAGCATTGACTTATAGGTGTTGGGAATTGTACAGCAGATGGTGAAATTGGTGCACGTCTATAGAAGGTAAACATAGGTTTGATAAATGATTCACAGAATTTGGGGACTGGGGATGAAGTGAAATTAGAAAAAATGGACACAACACTCAGTGGACTGATATTTTTATTTAACCACTTCAGCCCCTGAAGGATTTCCCACTGTAGGATCAGAGCACTTTTTGCGATTCGGCACTGCGTCGCTTTAGCTGACAATTGCGCGGTCGTGGGCGTTGTACCCAAACAAAATTGACGTCCTTTTTTTCCCACAAATAGAGCTTTCTTTTGCTGGTATTTGATCTCCTCTGCGTCATTTCTGATCGCCGCTATAAACAAAAAAAGAGCGACTATTTTGCAAAAATAACAATATTTCTTATTCTTTGTTAAAATACAAATAAAAAAAAATATATAAAAGAACAAATTTATTCATCGGTTTTGGTTGATTTATATTCTTCCTCAAATTTTTGGTAAAAAAAATCGCAATCGAAGTTTATTGATTGATTTACGCAAAAGTTGCCGCGTTTACAAACCATGAGAATTCATTTCTGGCGTTTTACAATTTTTTTTTCTTTTAGTAATGGCGGCGATCTGCAATTTTTAGCAGGACTGCGATATTGGGGCGGACATGTCGGACATTTTTTACATTTTTTTTGGGACCAATGACATTTATACAGCGATCAGAAATGTAAATATCCACTAATTACTGTATAAATGTCATTGGCAGTGAAGGGGTTAAGCTGCAGGGACGAGCAAGGGGGTAACTGTGGTCCCTAGGCGTGTTCTAACTGTGAGGGGGCCGGGCTGGGAATAAGAGATCTGAGATAAGAGTGACAGGGATCAGTAGATCTCTTACATGCCCACTGACAGAGCGGGGAACCGCAGTGTTTACTTCTGCGGTTCCCTGTTCTTTGCCTCTGGCAGCTCATCACGGCTCGCCGGCGGACATCGGGTCTGCCCGAGCCGCGGGCACACTCCTCCAGAGTGCGACGGGCACGAGCGCGCACCCCCTAGCTCCCTGTCCGTAAATCGCCATTTTTTTACGGCGATTCGCAAGACAGCTCCACACTGCCGCAGTAAATATACTGCACGTGGTGTGGAAGTGGTTAAGAATTTATGAATTCATGTTATATATTCTTAATTTTGTATATCATCGAGTTGATAAATTGCAGAACATATTTTACAAAAGGTGGTCCTGGGCAGGGCCATTTTAATAGCATGCACTAAGGCCCCTACCAGGCTGCCCCAAATTTATGCACATACTCTCAAGAATTAAAGTATAAATACGTGATAGAATTAAACATATATTTATTTGTACATTCAATAAAATCAATTTTAAACAATAAAAAACACAAAGGGCACAGTACAGGGGGGAGGGGGATCAGGAGGGCAAGATACTGGGATCAGGAGGGCAAAGTACAGGTTCCGGGACACTGGAAATCCTGGGAAAGCTTAGTGAAAAGAGTGACTATCCCAGCATATCCGGGACAGTTGGAAAGTGTGATGTAATGTAAGATTATTATGGGGCCCCCATGCACCTGTGGCCCCTAGACAGTGCCCAAGGGTGCCCTTGCATTAAGACAGCCCTGGTCCTGGGTGGCACTCCTTTACCCATTATAATAGTAACATGTATGGAGAGCCTAGGTGGTGCGAAGATGGTCGGGCACCTCCTCGTCCGTTGTTCTCGGGTGGTGCGAAGATGGTCGGGCACCTCCTCGTCCGTTGTTTTCGGGTGGTGCGAAGATGGTCGGGCACCTCCTCGTTCATTATTCTCGGGTGGTGCGAAGATGGTCAGGCACCTCCTCGTCCGTTGTTCTCGGGTGGTGCGAAGATGGTCGGGCACCTCCTCGTCCGTTGTTCTCGGGTGGTGCGGAGATGGTCGGGCACCTCCTCGTCCGTTGTTCTCGGGCGGTGCGAAGATGGTTGGGCACCTCCTCGTCCGTTGTTCTCCGGTGGTGCGAAGATGGTCGGGCACCTTCTCGTCCGTTGTTCTCGGCTGGTGCGATATGGTCGGGCACCTCCTCGTCCGTTGTTTTCGGGTGGTGCGAAGATGGTCAAGCACCTCCTCATCCGTTGTTCTCGGGTGGTGCGAAGATGGTCAGGCACCTCCTCGTCCGTTGTTCTCGGGTGGTGCGAAGATGGTCGGGCACCTCCTCGTCCGTTGTTCTCGGGTGGTGCAAAGATGGTCGGGCACCTCCTCGTCCGTTGTTCTCGGGTGGTGTGAAGATGGTCAGGCACCTCCTCGTCCATTGTTCTCGGGTGGTGCGAAGATGGTCAGGCACCTCCTCGTCCGTTGTTCTTGGGTGGTGCGAAGATGGTCAGGCACCTCCTCATCTGTTGTTCTCGGGTGGATAGCCGTTGGTCTGCGATGACAATTCCTGATGATTGTGACCATTAGGGGAATCAGCCTGGGTTCAGGTTTACTGAAATGTTAATTTTCATAAATAAATTTCCAGTGGGAGGGGAGATGAAGGATTTCCGTGAAAGATCTTGAAGGAAAAACTTGACAAAATCCAGAGTTTGGACTGGAATTGTGATGAGTCCTTTAAGGTGGAGGACTGGAAGGTTTGCGCGTTGCTCCTGGATTAAGCTCTGCGTCCGGCAGCCAGGACTCGGCCTTTCACAGGAAAGATTTGTGGAAGTTGGCGACGTTCCCCGCTGCAGAGATGGCTGCCCGGGTTCCCTTGGCGATGTCTCTCGGCGCAGGAACGCTGAATGTTAATGAGATTTGAAGACGAGGACCGAGGCGGCTGGAAGGTCTCAGTCACGGCTGAGATTCGTGGTCTCCTCTGGAGATCTGAATCCTTTTATCCGTCCCGGGATTAAAGAGGACCGGTCACGTTTTGCATTTCACAAATAATTTTATTACCCTGCATTCCTGGCACCAGAGGTGGCTCTAGGCAAAACCTAGACATGAGGCCCTACTCACGCCCATAATGGGAAAAATAATTCAAGCGATAAAAAAATTAACTTTTATAAATTGCATAAAATTAAGAGCTTTAAAGTGCTGGTGTCAGTGTCAAATTAGGTAGTTGCGAGGTCCCTGTGAGTGAGGCCTTAGGCGACTGCCTAATTTGCCTAATTAGAGAGCCGCCTCTGCCTGGCACAATACACACCCTGGAGCCTGTACAGTACTGACACTGGAGGAACCAGACTCAACAAGGCTGGCGGCTGATACAAATCATAGATGGAAAAGTCTATTACAACGTTTATTGTACCAATATATTTTAAGGGTCATTCATAAAGCGGTGTATTTATATATAAAAAATAAAATAAGCAGAGATGGTCATCCTGTGAAGTTAGGCATTAGTTATGTGCAAATGGGGGCCAGAGCCATCTTTAATATTGACTGGACCCTGGGCAAACATATTCTTGGGCCCCCCCGAATCCACTTATCAATTATATGGGGACAGTGCAGGCTCAAGAGGCAGCTGTTTTTGGCCTCACAACAATGTCTGGGTCCGGGGCAGCTGCCCCTTTTGCCCTGTGTTAAAAACGGCCCTGATGGGTGCAAAAAAAACCAAAAGGTATTAGCAGAGGTGTAACTAGAAGCTTCAGGGCCCCGGTGCAAGAAATTATGAAGGGCCCCCCTGGCCAGGGCCCTTCCCGCTTTCCACTGATCCTTGGGGCGCTTTACTCCCATCGCGGGTCCCTTTATTACGGTACGGCAGCGGGGCCCTTTCACAAGTTCTGCAGCGGGGCCCCTTTTCTGCCATCTTCGGGCCTCCTCATTATGGTGAAATACCAGGGCCCGGTCACAATTACTGTGTAAATGCCATTGGCAGTGAAGGGATTAACCTGGAGGCGGCGCTCTTAGGGTTAACTGTGTTTCCTCAGTGTGTTCTAACTGTATGGGGGCTGCACAGCCCTTCCCCCTCTGTCAGAACGGAGATCCATGTTTACATACACAGACCTCCGTTCTGTTGCTTTGGGGGGGCCATCACGGGTAACCAGCAGACATCGAGTCCAGCGTAACAGCTCCCTGGCCCACCCAGAACACAGTGAGTGTGCGAGCGCGCCTCTTGTGCCTCGGGCGCGCTCACGATACTCATTCTCGCAGTGGCCGCCGCCAGCTGATGGCGTTTCACGATAACGAGCCAAGTTACCGCCATCAAGCCACAGCGGGCAGTCAGCAACTGGTTAAAGTCTAAGGGACACAAACAAGAAAAATCAAAAGTCCTCATTGAAGGCTTATATGCAAGTTATTGCCATACATGTCCCTAGGGGATATGTATCAATGCAAAAAAAAGATCTTAAAATTATCATTTTTAAAGGAGCAGTGATTTTCATGATGCTTAAAGTGAAACAATAAAAATGAAAAATTCCTTTAAATATCATGCCTGGGGGTCCCCTTAGTATTATTATTATTATACAGGATTTATATAGCGCCAACAGTTTGCGCAGCGCTTTACAATAAAGAAGGGACACAGTACAATTACAATACATTTCAATACAGAAGGAATAGGAGGGCCCTGCTCGTAGAGCTTACAATCTAAAGGTATGCCTGTAAAGTGATGCATCTGTGTGATGTATAGTGCATCCTGCAGCAATAATGACATTTCTAAAGGAGAAAATGTAATTTAAACTTGCTCGCGGCTGTAATGTATTGCCGACTGCCGGCAATACAGGCGAAAAAAAATGAAATGATTGAAAATGAAAAAAACGGTAGTCCATACCAGACCCTTATCCAAGCATGCAGCTTAGCAGGTCAGGAAAAGGGAGGACGAGCGAGCCCCCCGCCCTCCTGAGCCATACCAGGCTACATGCCCTCAACATGGGGGGTTTGTGCACCTTATCCCTATGTTGATGGTGTCAAAAAGTAAGAAAAACTGGTTCTTTATTAAAAAAGAAAAAAAAATATGTAGTGTCCCTTGATGTAATCCACTGTCAATCATGTTTCCCGCTGGACTTGAAATTCTTTTTTTAAAAACGCTCTGGGAAGCCACCGACAATCTGCCTTGACAGCTCTTATATAGGCAAGGGGCGGGGCCACCCAGTTATGTCACCTGTGGCACTGCCCCTTCTGATGTCACGTGATGTCAGAAGGGGCGGTGCCCCCTGGTAACGTAACCGGGTGGCCCCACCCCCTGCCTATATAAGAGCTGTCAAGGCAGATGGGTGGTGGCCTCCCAGAAGGCGGAGTGTTTTTTTTCCTATTTTTCGGGTCCAGCGGGCGTCGTGATTGACGGTGGATTACACAGAGGGACACTATTTTACCCGATACCCATTCACATGGGGGGGATCTGTTAAAGGGGGCTTCCATATTCCGATAAGCCCCCCCTCCCATAGACCCTGACAACCACAGCCCAGAGTCGTCGGGAAGAGGCCCTTGTCTCCCCACCAACAAGGTACTTTGGGGGCACCCCAGAGCACTCTCACCATGTTGACGGCAAACGGCCTGGTATGGTTCGGGGGGGGGGCTCGCTTGTCCCTCCCTTTCCTGGCCTGCCAGGCTGCATGCTCGGATAAGTGCCTGGTATGGATTTTGGGGGGGACCCCACACCATTTTTTAATGTATTTTTTACACTACAATGTATTATATACACTGACTGTACTGTATTATATACTCTGCACTGCACTGTATTATATACTCTGCATTACACTGTATTATATACTCTGCACTGCACTGTATTATATACTCTGCATTACACTGTATTATATACTCTGCACTGCACTGTATTATATACTCTGCAGTACACTGTATTATATACTCTGCACTGCACTGTATTATATACTCTGCAGTACACTGTATTATATACTCTGCACTGCACTGTATTGTATACTCTGCACTACACTGTGTTATATACTGTGCGCTGCAATGTAATGTATGCACTGCACTACACTGTATTATACAGTATACACTGCACTGCACTGACTGAACCCACAATACACTAACTACCTGCCTTCCCTAATACACACTACATACAGCCGTTGTGTAAGCAGCCTTATATAGTGTGGGATGTGGACTTAGCCCCTGAGCCATGACTGGCCAAAGGCACCCTGCCTTTGGCCAATAATGTCTCTCAAAGTACATTGTGCACATGGGCGTCCGCAGATAGGGGCAATTGCCCCCCCCCCCCCCCGAATCAGGGATCGGATCGGGGGTTGCCCACTAGGTCCTTATGCTCTTGGGCTATGTATGAAGTCTCTGATCGTCTCGTGTGCCATGTCCACAGTCTCAGACCATCTCCTGTACTATGTCTGCAGTCTCTGACCATCTCCTGTAGTATGTCTGCAGTCTCTGACCATCTCCTGTACTATGTCTGCAGTCTCTGACCATCTCCTGTACTATATCTGCAGTCTCTGACCCTCTCCTGTACTATGTCCGCAGTCTCTGACCATCTCCTGTACTATGTCTGCAGTCTCTGACCATCTCCTTTACTATGTTCGCAGTCTCTGACCATCTCCTGTACTATGTCTGCAGTCTCTGACCATCTCCTGTACAATGTCTGCAGTCTCTGACCGTGATAATGTCAAAAAGCGGCATAGCATGGGTGACCTTAAAATGATGCCCCCCCCTGAAAAAATTTCTGCGGACGCCCATGATTGTGCAGTGAATGGCCAAAACATACAGGTCAGGTGCTTGCTTTGGCCAATCAGCAGCCATCAATGCACTGCGATCTCACAGTGCATTATGGGGGCACTCGTTGGTGGGTGAACGTCCCGTGAGCGCCCCATACGTTCATTTGTTCTATGAACATCTGGCCCATCTCTATACCCACACTGATTTCTATACCCGCATTGATAGAAGCGGCATGCTCCTGGCTGTCAATGCCTATAGTTAAGAACAGATGCTGCTTGGCTTGGCTTTCAGCTGAGTCGGCATAACCTTTTCCAAGGTATTAACAGAAAACAAAGTACATCAGGAATATCACAACCTTCATCAAAATGACATAAAGGGTATTTGAAAAGATCAGGTTCACTTTAATGAGCCGGTCACGGGTCATGAATTGATAAGAATCAGCCCCCATATCTCAGCACAGAAATGCCACGCAGTGGAATCAGATCGGCGGGAGACCCACATCCACCCACAGAGGTCTTATCACTGATGGAAATATCTACCTTCTCCCACTCACTGTGGAATGCTGATGATGGGTGTGAATATACAAAGACCTTTGGGAATTTATCATACAAATCTAATTTAGAAGATTCTTCAGTAGTGATAAAATATTGATAGAATTCCTACACACATTTAAAGTGGAATCGTAGGCGTGCACACATAAGGTGGCAGGTGTGCCTGGGCACACCCTAATCACCCTGTACTGTGCAGATTCCCCCTGCTGCCTGGCTGCAGAGAAAGGGAAGGTGAAATTTACACACATCCTTAAGATAGTTATAAAATAGTGATGACTTCTTAGAAGATTTAATCTAAACATACTATTTAAGGGTTTCCAGAAACATATAAGTGTGGGTAGTAGTCGTAAGGTGTCACTCACCCTCTTCCATCTATAAAGGTAGTCACTATTCTGGAGACACCCACCTACACCCAGAGGGCGGCTAGACTAAGGTGACGCACCGTAAAGACACGACTCTATACCCCCGACTAAGAATAGTTAAGTACTGGGCACTGGCCGAGTAATTTCACTTGGACTAGAAAAGTTTATGGGAAATACAGTAAA